>NCKU01003706.1:0-14313 GCA_003675995.1 Dinothrombium tinctorium | reverse complement strand
AAAAATCACAACCATATTTGCAAGAGAATTTACTTTTCTTTCAAGGCTTGCTTTTATTCTAGAGTCAATTTAGTCACACATATCTGTGTGTGCAATAATTATGAATAGAAATGAGTTGGTTAAAAGTTAAAATTACAAAACGAAGAAAGTATAACGATATGAGTTTCTTTTCATGTGCCGCTCGAAAATAAAAATTTTACGCTCGCAGCTGAGTGAGAATTGCAACTAAAGTTTAATTTTAAATTCAAAGAAACTTGAAAATTATTTCCTGCAAACGTCGATTTAATTGTCGTTGAAATAAATACATCTGAAATTAAAATCGTAATAACTTCCAAAAAAATTCGTCCATCAAATAGAAAGCTGCCGTTGCATTGTTTAATTTTAAAAAATGGAATGAAGATAATACCGGACTTAAGAATCAATCAAAAATTAAAAGCAATAATACCAGATTCTGTAATATGTTAATATGTCACAATGGTTCACATTTGAACCTCAAATGCCTTCACAGTATTCGAAACTTGCGAAAAAGGGTTAGTAGTGTTTCGCGTTATGTTGCTCTTAGAAATGTCACTTTCATGTCTTGTAGCTAATGAAACCCAATCGGCGTCGAATGGGTCAAAATTCTCTTTTCGTTCGTTCACAGAATTTTTTAACTCAGAACACAAACTTTGTTCATTGTTCCGCAACTTAAATGATTGCGGTTGTTGCTGTTGTTGAACTGATTGATTGTAAGTAAATGCTTCTGCAGATCCTAGAGATTGACTTCGCAACTGGGAGAAGTTGGGACTGCTTTTACGTGGAGGGACTGCTGGAATAGGGCTTGGAATGCTCGTCATAGTACTACCACTAGCTGAATGGGGTGTCAAAGATCTATTTTGCGCTCCTGAATCGCCACCAACTGGTGAAGAATTTGAAAATAATTTTAAGATTTCGTTTGGCGGAATTTGCGCTGAAATCAGATTAAAGATAACAATAATTAATAATAAAGAAAACACATTGAAACAACTACCTTTCGAAGAATTCTCTTGCTTCTTGGAGGCGGAAGAGGATACTTTCACAAAAGGGTCTTCGTTGCTACTCAACAATGAAAGCTCAGCGGACAACTCTTGACACATAGCGCTTATCGAATCTTTTTCAACAACAGGAGAAATTTCAGGAATTGGTGGCACTAAAATAATTAAAGATTAACGAGAAATGTAGACAATTTTAACTTTTCTTATGAATAATCGAAGGAAGTGATATACATAGTTGCTCATTTCTTTCTTAGAAGAATGATACGTAGAAAAAAATGCGTAAACTATACGAAAATTATAAGATAGCTTTGCGCAACAGGCTCCATGATTAGAAATGTTTACATTACCTGCAGTACCGTTCGGCCGAAAATCAATGTCCGATGATTCCAATGAATGTGCTCTTTGCCGTTCTACGTTTGAAGGTAAGTCATTTATTCTCAATGATAATTGACGTTTAAATGGAGAAGTATGATTTAGATTAGAGAGGCCACGAAAAGAGCATTGTCGCTGTAATAATTGTGGTGTTGCGTGTGGCCTTTGGATGGCGTAAGGATTATGTACTGGTTTTACCGGAGGAGGCTCTGCAAGAACAATAAACGTTAATATTCAAGAGATGTGTAAAAATGTAATATAAGACTCACCAGCGGGTTTACATTCTTGAGGATCAGTGAGCCTATCTGTGATTGATGTTTGCCTGAAAGAACCTGTCCGCGTGAAAGTTGAGTTTTTCGTGTCAAATGAAGATGATATTGCTTCCTTATCTCGTTTTTGCTTCTTTTCCAAACAAACAGTAAATGCACAGCCAACAGCATGACTTAAACGATCTCCAGAATCTTTCAACGCGTGAAAACCGTGGCACATCCAGCGGCGAGTTGTGCCATCACGACAAATGTAAGAAAAACCTTTTTCATGATTTCGGTCGGGGGCACAGAAAGATACTTTCTCGATCGTTTGGTCTACAATCAAACCCTGAATGAAAAGAAAGAATTGACGATAAAAAAAGAATTAAAACAACACAAAACTTTTACTTTTGTATTCTCGTCGACAACTCTCAAACCATCTCCAGTAATGAATAAATTGCCTTTTATTGGACGTCTTCTTGAATTCTAGTGAAGAAAACAATTACTGAGATGGTAATACAAAGAAAAAGCCAAAAACATACCCTCAAAACTCTTAGAGCTTCATCGCAAACGTGCATTCCTCGAGACTCGAATACTTCGACACATCCTAAGTACTTAACAGGGAAAACACAATTGCCCGCTCGCACTGCTTGTTCATCCGCTTGCCATTGATGAGGTTTGCTGCTTTCGGGAATATGATCTTTCTTTTTCCTGAAACTATCCCGAAAACTTTTCCTCAAACGATCCATTACTGACATGAATAAAGAGAAAGCAACGCAATTAGTTGGCGAATCGACACTAAGGTGTGATAACGGAAAAAGTTGAAATGTTAATCGCGAGAAACACACCGTAAGCACAACATATTAGTAAAGCACTCGAGTGAGACTTAAAAAGGAGGAATGCAATGTTTTAAGCCTTAACCAAGTTCCAATTGCAAGAAGCAAAGATAATGAGAAGAAAGATAAGCGCTGTTATTATGAATATATCGGTTGAGTGTGTGGGGTATAATCGAGACGATGTTCGTAGAAACTAAAAATGCTAAAGAACCGTGTAAAAAGGGTTGGGACAGCGAGAATCGGTCCGTCGTCTCTTGCGTGTGTGTAGCACTCACCCATCTTGTTTCGCGTCTGCCGAGGAGGTTCTGTCGGCTGAGAAGTTTCATTTGTGAACGTTGCCGGACTTTGGCTTTGACGATTACCCATCTCTAAATCACAATGTTTTTGCTCTTTATATATACGACAAAGTTATTGACGAAATAAAATATAAAAACCGATAAAAAAAATTTTTCAACGTAATAGAAAAGTAGAGAAAAGCGAGCAAACATCAAATCGACTACTCATCATCGTTTGAATTTTACATTGTGTTTTTTAACGAGAAGAAAGCAATGATTGCTGCATTCTGCATTTTCATTGAGACGACGACTTACGTATGAGAGAGAGAGAGAGAAAGAGAGAGAAGCAAAATTTTTCAGCGAATGTTTTCCTTTAAAAAATTAAAAACAACTAAACAACATTTCGTACAAATTCATTTTCGCAATGATAGCGAAACAAAAACAAAAAAGTTGAGAATTTTTAATTAAAAGAAGATAACGATTAAAGAAAACGATAACGACTTTCGTACAACATATAGAAGAAAAAAAAAACGAGAATTTGACCGCTTCTTTCTCAATGAAAGCCTGTCGAAAAGCAAGTGTTACTAAAAGCCGCACATTTGTGAATATATATCCAAACATTAATGCAAAAAGAAATAAAAAGAAAAGAGGAGAGAGAGAGAGAGAGAGAAGGCGATGTGTTTAGCAATACAACAAGCTTTATACACACCATAACATCGGCTCATTTCGAGGACAGCAGGTTTTTCTTTCAATTCGCCACAAATTTTTCAAAATTGCCTTTTAAACTGTACACACATTTTCAATGTTCGCTTGCATGTTTTAAAAGAAGAAACACTCGAATTTCAATTCGCATTGTATACACTGTCAACTGAGAGAGCGATTAGCGGTAAAAAGTGTTGCCGTAATTAAATGCAACATACAAAAGAATAGCAATTTGAAATGCGGAGTGCAAAGTTTCTTCAAAAAAAGCGAGAGAAACCAGCGATTAATTTACAAATTGTTCGCAGCATTTTTCAAAGTGAATTTCTTGAAAATAATTGAATTGTTAAAGTGGTGGACGAGAAAAAAAAGAGAGAAGAGTTCAACTGTTCGAAATGAATGCAAATTGAAAATATTCGAACGCAGTGTTTTCGAATAGAAAAAAATGACAAATGCAATGAAGAAAAAAATCAGCTGAAAGCGAACGCGTTTCAAAAATAAACGCAGTGCTTCACACGGCGCGAATTCGTGCTGCTATCAAAACGTCCGCATCTCGCTGTACGCACGGACAACGCGCGAGTTCAACGGTCGCTTACCTCCGCACCGAAAACGGCGAACATTCGATCGTTTTTTCGTTCGTTTAAGTACTTTGTGTTTCGACGACGACGACTACCACTACGACTGCAAAGGGAACGCGCTGTACGCACGTCTCGTCGCGCTGCGTTTTTCGAGCGTTGAACGAACATTTTTTCGTTTCTCCGCATTTTTTTCCAATTTTTTAATTTTTCGAATTGAATTTATATTACAGAGGAATGCATCACGAATGCATTTTTCGAAAATAAATTTGATTTTTTCTTTTTCATTTTTTTTGTGTGCTGTAAAATAATAATAAAACGATCGAAATGAATTTTAAAAATTATTTTTTGTTGAGTTAAACACATTTTTTTGCGATTGAAGACTGACTGCGATCTTTAATTCATTTTATACGATCTCATCTATGGTATTTTCCTCTCTTTTTCGTGTTTATGTTTATTTGAAAGTTACAGTAAAGGGTTAATTTTCTTCTTCTGCTTGAAATGTGTAAGTTATGATGATTTTTTTAAATACATTTACTTAAGATTATAAGTACAACTGATGACTGATGTCACTTTTATGTTGTGTGTGTGTGTGTGTGTGTGTGTTTGTGTTGTGTAGATTTGTTTATGTTTTTATTTGTTGTTGTTTTTTGTGTGTGTAAAACACTAAACCAAATAATTCCGAGAAAGCGAGAGAACAACGTATTGGAGGACAAAGGAAAGAAGTGCATCGATGCAAAACACGCAGAAATAATTAATTCATTTCAATGACGTAAAATGACGCGTTTTTCTCTAAAAAGTGTTGACAGTAATGAACACAAGAAACAAATAGAAATTGGATAACATTATAATGCGAAGTGAGATTATTTCTTCTTCACAGGACCTCTTGGAGGAGTGACCGGTCTTCCGGAATTTAAGCCACCGTACTGATACTTGGCTTTCTTTTCGGAGGGCTTCAAAATCTAAGAAAGGAAAAAGAAAGAGAAGAGAGGAGAAAAACGGTCAATAAACTTGAAAATGAGAGACAGGCAGTCAGACGAACCTGAAATGAGCACATCAACGTCTCGTCGACTGACATCATTCCACCGGCGTTATCGAATTCGCCGCAATAATTTGGAGCTGAAAACAATGTTACTAATTGTCTTTTGGCAAAGAATTCATAACCGTCCTCAACTACTTGATGGGCTCGACATATCAAATCTAAATCGTGTCTACTCAAGAATTTACTAACAATATCGGCGCCAAACGTAAATGAAACGCCTCTATCGTTTTCACCCCATCCTTGGACATCTTTATCAGGATCAGACCACAGAAGGTCGCATAGTAAACCGGTATCAGGTACATCTGTTGGTCTCATAATTCGTCTTATTTGTTCCATTGACTGCAAATCAGGAGATAATCCTATTTTGACCAAGAAATGTATTAATTTGAGTAAACAGAAAAGGCGCAATGATTTTTTTACCTCCGTGGCAGCAGAAAATCTTTTCATCGATTATCGCGGCGATCGGGAGGCAGTTGAAGCAATCAGTGAATGTTTTCCACAGTTTGATGTTATAACGACGTTTGCCTTCAAAGTTGAATATATAATGATGAGGAGAAATGCAGCGCATAGAGTAGAGATATTTACTCACATTCATCGTAAAAGCCATAAATACGATTAATACTTGCACATTCATGATTTCCACGCAGAAGAAAGAAATTTTCGGGATATTTGATTTTATAAGCTAACAGTAAACATATTGTTTCAAGCGATTGCTTGCCTCTATCGACATAATCGCCGAGAAATAAGTAGTTAGCTTCCGGAGGAAATCCACCGTATTCGAAAAGACGAAGTAAATCGGTGTACTGTCCGTGAATATCTCCTGTTTTAGAAGAGAGGAATTAGAAAAGAGGAAAAAAATGCCAAAAGCCAAAATTTAGGTTGAAAATTGCATCACAATGAAGCCAACTAACCGCAGATCTTTAACGGTGCTTCCAATTCGAGAAGAATCGGTTGACTCAAGAAAATCTCACGCGATTTGAGACACAATCCTCTGACCTCAGCTTCGGCGAGTTGCACGGTTTTTCCCGGTCTGCAGCCACGCACTGTAAACAACGAAATGCAACGCAAACGATTAGCGAACGATATGAAAAACGAATACGAGCGAAGTGTTCGATTTGCAAAATGATTGGTAAACAAAGCAAAAATTTGCGATCAATTTTGAAACGACGTTTTGCAAAACGAAAAATAAAAGTGAAATTTCGGTGCGCACACTGTGTGTGTGCGGCGTTTAGAAAAGCGAACGACGGACGGATGCTTGCGGCGGTCGACAGTGCGACGCGTACGAATCGGGCGAAAGTGATTTGAATGGCGAAGTGCGGAGCGAACGGATGGTTACCTTCGAGTAAACGTTGAATTATGCTGTCGACATTCAATTCGCTTTCAGCCATTTCTCGAGTAGTGAACGCTTTCAAAATCCACTCTTTTCAATTCAACCTTTCAAATGCATTCGTTTCAAACGCCGTCTCCGACGCCCTCTTTTGACGCCGAACGGTGCGTCGAACGCGAAGGGAGCGTTCGCGCATTGCGCACGCTTCGATCGCTTTATTTTTACGTTTTTTAAAAAAATTTCGGTGGAAGTTCAATTTATGGCCACGTGTGTTCGAAGTGTATTTTAGTACAATTGAGAGCGGCGAAAAGCACAAAAAAATGAATGAAAATAAAGCTTTTCTCGAGATCATCACATCTTCGAATGCATTCGCAATTTACATTTTAAATTCGATTCAATTACCGGTTTTCGACCAAAACACTTGCCGGCAGGCGATGCTTACCTTGAATGAATCACTGATTTTGTCACGCTTTTAGCGCTTCGTTTCGAATTCGAACACAATGCGTCGAGATTATATCTCCAGAAATTGAGAAATGATGATAAGTAGAGAGAAAAAACAATGAGAACAATGAGCGTTAATTTATTCAAAGAGGCACACATAACTCGCGTAGACCTGGAAACCGGAATTCAGCTCGTGTTTTGAAAAGCTTATTTCTCGGGTGCATCAAACGCATCTTACCAAAAAATTATCTTCAGTCACTGATTTGTTTGTTATTTAGTTTCGAATATTGCGACAAAGCTGTCAATAGAAGCTTCTTACATATTAATATAGTCGAACAACTATTTATATATTAAAAAATCATTTTTAATCTTCATTTAGTCAGAAACACGAAACTGCTTTAAGCCATTGAAATATTAAAAGTTTTTAATCTCATTATGCATAAAACAGTTTATTTAAAACTTGAACTCTTAAAAAAGAGGATTTCACCATACTTTACACTTTATACTTTTATTATATTTGCTTTTTCTTTCAAAATGAAAAGATTGAACGAACTTTATTGAGATTTATATGAAAAAATTGTTTATGTGGTACTTTCAAAGTTCTTTTTTGTTCATTAAAGTTTTATCGCCCTAATTGCCCAGAAAATTCTCAAATTTTGTTGAAAAACTTAGCTAATAAGTAGCACAAAAGTTATTCTTGCTTTATAAAACTAAATTTCAGACGAATTTGTATCAAGAACAAAGTTTTTTGAAGAATTTTCATTTGAAAAAATATTTAAAAATAAAATAAAATTTTCGAAAAGTCTATATTTAAATCTTTAGCTAATTTTAAAACTGCGATTTAAATATTAAACAAACGATATTTTGCATGGGAGCTCGATTTACCGAATCACCATTCACCGAATTTGAGTTTTTCTATGAAATCTTTAGAGTAACGCTTATGAAATTTTAAAATTTCTCACTCTAAAAGCATTTTTTTTCTTTTACATCATAGAACGTTACAGTAGACGTGCCAAATTTTGATTTATTTTCACAAAAACGTGGTTTCAAAATAGTGTTTTAATTTAATAATTTTTATGTCAATGCCACTATGCTCAGAAACGACAAAAATAGAAACTATTGAAATACTTGCGAAAATGAATCAGAATTTTACATTTTTCTACGTTTACGTAGTTGTCAGTTTTTGTTTTCCAGTCGTGAATGCGAGAAAATAGTTTAAAAGGGAGAAAACAAATGATATAATAAAATAAAAAATTTAAGTTAGATAAAAAAAAGTGACGTCGATTCAAGGAAGCAGATAAAATTGTGGTTAAGATAGTTCCTCTCTTTATCTTGTTTGCAAATATTTTTTTTTGTATTTTTGAATTAAAATATTCTTTTCAAAATAGATGAAAATAAATGCGCCGTTTGTGATATGCAGTAAAGTATGCTTTTCGCTGTAAAAGCTGTGACACAATTAATTGTAAAGCAATAAAATTTACATTTGTGAAAATTTCAACAGAAGCGCTTTTATATTGTTTTCTTCGAAAATAGTTGTTGAAATTATTTAACAATTTAAAATAATATTCATTATTTGTTGAATAATAAATTATTATGAAAATCATTTTTATTCTTTCAAGTGTAGAAATTGTTTTATTTAATTTATTATTCAAGTGACAATAATTAATCTCTCCTACAGTTGCATTTATCAAATCAACACTAGCACACGAATTAAAATCAATCAAAATTTGATTAATTGAAGACTCATAACATTCGTATGAGTCTCAAGTTCGATGATAGCTGCGTAGCCATTTTTTATAATGATTTCAATTGCATTATATTCTCAGAACACAGATTATTATTTAATGACACTTAGTAAAGAATCTCTAAATTCATTTAAACTTGTTAACTATGTACACAATATACAATATACTGCAATTTGTTAAAACATATTGCAATCATGGTAAGCAAACATTTTTACTACTTGAACTTAAATATCGTCAGTTTCATTATGATTTTGTCGCCTTCGCGTAAGCCACAACATCACGTATATCAGCAAAAGTTGCCGTACGAACAGCTATTACACGCCTAAATCTTCGTAATTCTTGCTTTGCAAATGCAAAGCATGACAGATTCGGCTTTTGTCGATGCGATAGCAAATCTTGTGCTTAAAAACTTTGCAATACGCACTTTTGAGGCTTTTGTAAAAGCTTGTTAAAGAAAATACATGAGTCGAGGCAAAATTCAAGCGAATTCAATTAACACTGAGTTAATGCGCAACGTTAATCATACAAAAGTGATTGTGTAATAAGCTTTAAAAATAATGATCAAAGTGAAACGTGAGCGTTTTTTTCTTTGAATTTAAGTTAACAAGAATAAATGAATTTATTCAGATCATTTGATTTATGTGGAGAAGAAAAATTGCTCGCAGTAATTATTTTACAAAAGCAGAAGTTGAAATATTTCAAAAATGCAGTGTAATCAAATTCAATTAAATCAAACATTTCACAACATTTGCTTTTAAAGACAGAGGCGAATTAGAAGTATATAAAAATATCAAGATTTTATCTGGCTTAACATGATACTTACTTACCATGGGACTTCAAAATGTTAGAAAAAAATTGATTTTTGCTGAAGATTAATTACTTAAAAAAGCTTCATTATTTTTAATTGGGATATAAATTTTAAAAATACTTTTTATTTAAATAATGAGTTAGTAACATTCTTTACCATAAAAACTGAAATTAAACTAATTATATGAGTAAGAACTGGAAATTTATCATCGCATAAAATTAAATTTCAGAAGGGCAAATATTTTTTTTGTGTTTAACCAGGCGATTGTTTTAATTAAATTACTGACGGTAATTATTTGATATTTAATAAATAAATGGCGCAACCGCTTTTTAAGTGTTATTTTGCCTTATTAACACTTTGATTTATCAATGTCTTGAATTTTTATGAGACATTGAATAAAAAAATTTGCAATGATCGCAATGTTTTCACAATGAATAATAAAAAATGTTCTAATTTTCATTTTTAAATTGCGAAATAAACTTATTTCAAATGAAAAAAGAGAGAAATTACATTTTATTCATAAGAAATTAAAATGTTTTCAGCCGATACAATGAGATGAATGTTTCAAGTTAAAAACTAATCTCATGCTTCGAGTGAAAATTCAAATGAATTTAATTAATTGCTAAAACTTACTTGTTTTATTCGAACGTCACAATATTCTTACGAAATTCGCTGTATAATAAGCTTAAATAGAAATTCTTCTCAATTTGAAAGTCTAAGCCTTTAGCGTTTTCTCTGAATGTAAAAATCAATATTTTCATTCGCATTAAGTTGACTAGATTTGTGAGTAGAGGAAAGAAACAGCTTAAAGTATGTCATTGAAGTGCTAAACGTTAAAATATGCAAAAATGCTTGACGATTTAAATTCAATCAAACTTAGCTTGTTTTAAATTAGATTCACACTACAATAGCAAAATTGTATTACTGTGGAAAGAAAAAAAGTTTCTTCGAGCGAAACTGCAATGCACAAAAAATTGCAAAATGTGCAGCATTTGTTAACTTCTAAATTTAGAGCGTCGCTTATCTCTGAAACAGTTAAAGATAGAAAGTGTGTTACAACATTTTTCATATGAAAATTTCGCAGATTTTTGGTCACTTTGTTTCGTCCATTTCCATCTTTACGTCATATTATTTTCTCAGTTTGATATTGTTTAGCCATTTTCGCAAAATAACCTCAGAGAAACTAGCATTTCGTAAAATATTTAATATTGTCTCATTTTTCGAATTCTATTCAATAATTTAATTCGTATCCGAGCAATGTATAATTAATAATAATTAAATTAATTGCAAAAACTTAAATTCACATGTAGAAGAATAAAGTGTCATCATTAAAAAAAAATTCAATCACAATAAGCGCTCTAGAGAGGCGAAACTTTTAACATAGAACAACCATGTGAAAATTCATATGAGTTAAGCTATTAAAACTCAGCATTAATAAGTTACAATGTTAATACGAAATTCACTGTAAAGCTTCAATAGCAAATTGAAAAGCTCGTTTTATTTTTACTATGAATGCTCATGTGAATCAATTCTTTCATCCGGATCATTTGATTTGAGGCAGAAGTAAAAGAAAAAAGGCTTTAATTAAAATATATAAGAAGTAGTTGTGACTGTGTTGGTAAAAATTTTGTTAATACATTCAAATTGCTTGTAAATAAGTTTTGCATCTGTAAATAGTATTTGAACAAGCAATAAGTATTGGACCTCTACTGGATAAGTATAAATAGTTATAATAAATATATCATAAAATTTTAAATTTATATTTAACTTGAATTTGTAAATTTAAAAAGTGAAGCTTTGAAAAAGCAGTTTTCTCAACTTAAAATTGAAGATAGATAAAAACGATAAGAAGAAATATTGACGCTCTATGCAAAAGCTAAAAACTACGAAGTGTTCGAGAAAAAGAATTTTAAACTTGTAGATACACTGCTTTTAACTTAATCAATTTAATTTTTTTAAAGTTTTATTTAAAGATTTTTTTCAATTTTTAAAATACAATTTTTTAAATTTAGATAAAATGTTATCGATTATTGTATTCTCATTCATTTCATTAACAATAGTGACGGAAACACTTCAATTAAGGTAAGCTTTTTAAAAAATAAATATTCAAAAAGTTTTCTCATGTTTTTTAAGTAAATGATTGAGCACTTTAAATAGTGAAATCATTTAAAATTTAAAATTTAGATTTTTTTTTTCAAATTTTCAAAAGCAATAAAAAATTTAAAGAAACTGAAGAAAACATAATTTTCTCAGATGGGAATAATAATGAGCAAAAAATTTAATAATTTTACTTAAAGACATAATAATAAATGAACAAAAATCAAAACAAAGTCATTTTTATAAACATTTTAATAATTTTTAAAGAGTTTTAACCGATAATTGCAATGGTGGATGTCCTCTGCATGAAAACGATCCAGCGAAGATAATCGTTATGCACTTACAATCAAGCGAAACTCGTTTTGCGTCGCTGCATCCCGAAGCATCTCTTTATGAAGGTGTGATAGCACCTAATTCAGCGGTTGATCAACTAAAGAAATTTCGTCAAGTGCTCGAATCTTATGAAGCTCAAATTTTTCTGGTTACCGATGTATTGGCAAATGAAACTTTTACAACTCGAGAAGAATTGATCGAGTTTGCTGACCAATTTTTAACCTATGATCTCAGCTACTTGCCAAACGAATTGAATGAAGTGAAAAAAATTGAGCAAAATTTCACAGGCAAAAAACTTGATAATTTTCGAAAAGCGATCTCGGAGTTTGAATCGAAGATCAATGCAATGCATCAAGATGAGTATCGAAAGCGTGTGCTAAGCAATCTCAACAAGGAGTCATTGATTGATGTCATATTCAATCGCCCTAAAGTTGAGCTACATTTGCGCTCTTGGTTCGGAGACGGCGACAATTTATTTTTGTATTTGAGAAGTAAAATTATCTCCGATCCATTGAGTAATTTGTACTTTATGCGCGATCAACAAATTACAACTCAGAAAGGGATCATCTTGTTACGATCAGCAATAAGACCGGGAGAAAACGAAGTGACCAAATTTGTTTTTCGGAAACTTGGTTTTAAGATTATCGGAGAATTAAGAAATGGATACGCAGAAGGCGGTGATTTCATGCCTATGGGTAACAAAGTGTTTATCGGTCAAGGTTTGCGCACAACTAAAGAAGCGATCGATGAAATGCTTGAAAATGATTATTTCGGCGTAAAAGAGGTTGTAGTGGTTAAAGACATGTACGACCACAGTCAACAACGAATGCATTTAGACACATTTTTCAACGTTTTAAATGATGACACCGTTTTGATTTCGGATGAAATCGAAAATGAAGTTAAGAAGAGAAGATGGGTAGATGTGTATTTCAGATCAGCCAGTGGCAAATACAGCCTTACGATCAAAGATCGAGAATTCGTTCAATATTTGGTAGAAAGCGGATTTAAAATTGTAAGAGTGACAAAAGAAGAGCAAGAAAATTACGCGGTCAATTTCTTAAACATGGGAAATGGTAGAATTATCGTCGCTTACGATGATCAAAATTAT
This sequence comes from Dinothrombium tinctorium, assembly GCA_003675995.1. NCBI lineage: Eukaryota > Metazoa > Arthropoda > Arachnida > Trombidiformes > Trombidiidae > Dinothrombium > Dinothrombium tinctorium. The sequence goes on along the minus strand of NCKU01003706.1, from coordinate 1,394 downwards.
TTTGATTTATTAAAAGCAGTCGGTGTCAATGCAAAGTATGTGAATATCTCTGCATTGACTAAAGGATATGGAGGACCGCACTGCATGACACAAGTGATATGGAGAGAGCGAAAAATCTGTTGGAAGTGAAAATGAGATAAAATGAAAAATACAAATAAATTCTGAAAGATCTAAAAAAAACAATAGAAAACAAACAAATCAAAATCTGATTTGATCAATCTCGATGATAACTAATATTATCTTTGTTTGATTTCAAAATAAGCTTTTTGAATAAAACCTTCGTCAAGTTTTCCATATAAACTCTTGATTGAGGTTTTAAATCGATTGGTTGTCGGTATGCAAACATCTTTAAAGAAGTCGGCGGTGATTTCGTTCCCGTCGACAGCGGCAATCTCTTTCGGTTTATCAGGAAACGATGCGAATTCGTTCATTTTTTTCGCTTTCTGAAAACAGATTCCAAACGTAAAAGCGAATGGCTTTCAAATCGTATGTCGCGAAAAGAACGCACAATTCGTTTGCATTGCGATTCGCACAATAATTGCTAACTCATTGTTGTTACAAAAGCGAAGTGCGAAAATTTACGAGTTAAACTTTTCTTACTAAGATTATTATTGATATGAATGGTGTGGCTAAAGTGCATGCAACAAAATTTTGCACAACTTTTCACATTTTTCAGCGTCAATAACGCACAAAATTTGGGTACATTTCAGCACCAAATTCACATCTCTAGTGATTTATAAGAATGAAAGTAAAGTTGAATAATTAGTCTCAATTGATCCTTGAAAAAGAGGTTTGAAGTTTTAAGTGATTTCGCAAATTTTTGGCTTTCAGTTCTTTCAAATAATTTATTTCATTTCTTTCACTTTCCTGGCAAAAATTTTGGTTAAATTTGCCTAAATCAATGTTCGCTTACCGTTTTTTCCCAATTGGTTATGAAAACTCGCTTTTCATCTCGAATTGTGTATATTTTTGCTGAAAAGCGAGTCGTTCCGTTCTCGATAATCCTCTCTCTACGATTAAAACAATTCTTGCTCACTTAAAAATCAATTAAACAAGTTAAATTCACTTGAAAATATTCAAGATGTTTACTTGAAGAAGCCATTCTTTTGGTCGTGATGCAATTTCTTGATATGTTTTGCCCATCATTCCAATTACCATTATCCCATCATAACAATAAAGAGAACAGAAACTAAAATCATGTATATGATGAATAAAAACTTAGCTAAAAACGCGTGATCTGTCTTGTAAAATTCATTGTAAATTCAACAAATTCTCTTTACTTCTTGTAAACTAAGCAATGCTTAAACACTCGAATATTCAATTAATAATAATAATAATAATAATAATGAACTTTATTTTGTCAGGAAAGCCCATTTAGCAAATTGCTAGTCTTA
>NCKU01003705.1:0-14313 GCA_003675995.1 Dinothrombium tinctorium | reverse complement strand
GTCAAGTTGTTTTTAGGAAAAAAGCTACAAAATTCATTTGATCACTTCAATGTTGATGAATGAATGATAAAACGAAACACTATGAAAGTATCGTCATTGTTGCGCTTATAAATGGCAGCAACCAATTTTTTGTTCTAATTACTCTTTTCGTTCTATTGCGACATCAAAGTAAATCTATATAAATATTATTTTCTTAGCATATCTAATACAAAAAGCTGGATTCGAAAAAATTTTACATAAAAATGTATATTTTATCAGCGTTAATTTTTTCAAAAAACAAGTAAAATGAAAAATGCATCTGACTATGTTGAATCACTTTTTTATAATCTGCTCCATTTGATCATCTTATTATTTGAGTTCTTAATGACTTTCAAAATGGATGAATTATGAGCACTGAAATAATATATATTCATTGTGATTTTAGATTTTAATGCTCTCGCATGTAACAAATCAAATATTTTAAAGTTCTCTTTTGCTTCATTTTCACTACTACAAAGAATTTTGAGGTTCATTTCGCTCTCTGACCACTTATTTTCGGTTTTATTTTTAATAAGATCTCAATTAATAAACCACGAACTATAATATTTAAACAAATTGCCTAGTTTTAACATGCTGAATATGTTTGTAATTTCAAATTTCTATCAGCAGCGCATGTTTTCAAATGAAATTGGCCACTGCAAATTTAAAGACATTTTTCAATTAAATTATAGATTCGATTATTTTGTTACGACAAATATGAAAAAAGATTAACGTATTGATGGAGAAGCTTTTTTAGTCATAAATATTTTAAAAGATTAAATTTAATTTTTTGGGTGCACCGAATACACCAATTTAAAAAATTCTAGATTTTTACGGGACGCATGTTATTTAAAAAGTTATTTACTGTTAATCAATGTTTATTGTTGTTAAAGTTAAATGTTTAAATGTAAATGTTAAATGTTCATTAATGTTAGAAGGTAGATTAGTCAAAATTTCATCACTACAATTAAATCGTATGAAGAAAAGTAGAAAGTTCTTTGAGTTTAATTAAAAAAATTGTCAATGAAAACCTTTATATTATTAAATATAAACCTCTAGATTTTCATTATGCAAAAGACAAATTGTAAACGAATAGTCACTGGTCACTTAAGAAAATGAGCTAAGGTAATTGTGAAAGAATCATTATTACTTAGCTGTTATTTCATCTCATGATTTTAAGACGAGAAAAATTTGTAAATATACATGTTTAGCACGAAAGCATCAAAAAGTTTTCTATTGTCAATTTGAACTCATTTTTAAGTTCACTAAATAGTGATATGCAACAAAATTAGTAATACTTTATTGTCATGCACATAAATTTGTAAATATTTTTCACTTTTTGAGGCACACATGAAATCATTTATTTCGGCTAATTTTAAGCACAAAAATTGCTGTCACTAGTGATTGCTTGAATGCCTCCCTTATGAAATTGAAAAGACTAAAGAATCACTTTCGTGTGCTCTAATTATGTGGGAGAAATTGTTTGCTGGCAAAAATTTTGATGCAGCCCCTTCGCTTAAATAATATAAGCTTCTGACGTCGGTTTGGTGTTTGCTTAAGTCCTGTAAACAGATCGGCGCAAATGTAATCGCTAAACTCTTTCACCAAAATAAGATAATTCAATCAAATTTCTCTTGCCTCTAGACTGGTTTTCGGGAACATTTAGAAGCATTGAAATGTTGTAAAAAAGCTTTTAAATTATAAAAATAGTTTGAAAAGCGAAAAATCAACCAAAAATTACTCTTTTTGCTTTTTATTAATTCAAAAGAACCGATTTTACGAGTGCAACATAAAGGATAAAATAAAGTTCAAAGGAATTAAAATGAAAAATTTTCATTTTAAAGAAAAATCAATTGCAACATTTCCTTCTCACATTGTTTTTTAAATGTCTCTTTTTTGACAAAGGTTTCGGGAGATATTGATGTTTTGAACGATAAAGTGGTAAACGTGACTTGAAATCATTGAGTTCCTCTAATTTGATCAATTTCTGAAGACGAAAAAATTATTCAAGTTTTTTTTGTATAGAAACTAACCGATTGCGAACAAAATTTAATCGCTGGTACTGATATTGCTTTTAACTGAGCATTTTCAACTCTGACGGAGAGTTTTGCTCGATATTTTGCACCACAAATCATGTAATCCTGTGAATGAGAGAAAAATCAAAGAAAGAACACTGAGAAGAAGTATACGTCAAGCATTTGCAACAAATCTTGTTTAGTTATTTTTTCCGCTTCAGAGACACTCAAATCTGGGCGATTAAACATGTATGTTCCTTCTCTGAACTCTTTAGAGAAACGATCAGCAAATGATTTCAAATTTTCAGGCGTTTTCTTATAAGCATTTAGTACTTCTTTGCGAATGTCTTCAAAATTTTCGCTTTTCATTGTTTCCAATTCAGCCTTAAAAGTGAATATTTAAATAATTAAAAATGTAAATTACGTTTTACTTTAAAGGATTTTATAAATTCTTCGATTCTGTGATCAATATATTCAGTTGAATTAGATGATTCAATATAAAAAATTAGTCCAACATTGTATCCTTCGTCTTCAGGAAGAAAAGTGCTAACTGTATAACCTAAAAGCTCTGTTGAACGAAGAACACCGTAAAAGCGTTGAGACATAAATTGATTAAGCATTTGTAATTTAACACTCGTTGAAATATTCTTCCTACCAATTTGAAAGTAAACAACTATTCCGTTTAAATTTTCAAAGCTACTTGCTTTGATGACAAACGTAGATGAATATGGCAATCGATAAGACCTCACATTTCTAGCGTAATGATGAGATGGTAACATCAAAAAACGACATTTTAACTTTCTTGCAATCTCATCTGCTAAATCAATCACTTCTTTTGATTCATAATTTCCGTAAGCAAACGATTCAATGAATACTTTCGAGAAAATGTTTTTCATTACAACTTGAAACGTGTTAAAGGATAATTCTTCTTCCACAGCTAATTGTTCTTCATCGATCCATTCAAGAGGTTGCAAAATCCCTTTTGCATAAGAAAAAGCTATAGACAAAGCATTTTTTGACTTCAAATCTTTCAAATTTGTGAAATAATCTCTTTTAATATTATTGAAACTCTGCTCATTGAACTCAAAATTCGATAATGCTTCAATCATTCTTAAGACAAATAGGCTCAACTTATCGCTGTATCCATGAGCGTGAAACTATTAAAATTGAGAAGAAAAAATACATGAACACATAAACTATAGTTTTTTACTTCAATTCCGTATTTGAAAATCTTGCTTTCAAATGATAATCCGGCTTCTTCACCCTTTGTTAACACTGACTCAAGGTCATATTTGATGATTAGATTTAAAATCTTTGCACAAACGGTATAGAGAGGATCGATGTGAATAAATGGACTAGAAAGCGAAGTGAGATACTTGAACAAAAAGAATAATTTCAATACCTTTTAATGTATAGAGCGAAGTACGCTCTTGCACCGAATCTAAAATCTTTAAAGAACCAGATTCTAGAATTTTCGTCGTTTTTTAACATTTTGGGTTCGTCATAATTATCTTCTCTTTTCTTCAATTCGAAGTTTGTTGCTATGAGTTCATTCGGTTCGGGGAAGTGGAATTCATTTGATTGTGTTTTTTTAGGTTAATGAGAAATTCTTCTTCAAGATCTTTTACATTATAATTAACTCCATACCATTTTTCGCGTTTATTTGTTTTATTTTCAAATTTTGGACTTGAAATTGCTACCAACACATTTTCAGGATTCATAAAATTTAGAAATTCTTTTATGAGTTGAGGCTTAAACTCATCAACAGGTTCTTCTTCAGTGAAAATTTCATTGATCGAATGGTTCTACATGGATATATCTTTGAATCTGTTGATCAATTTAATTTTACAAACCTGCATTAAACTTGATGTATAAATAACTTCATCAGATGCATCAGCTTTTTCTCCGAATTGAAAGTTAATTCGCAATAATTTCTGAATTTCATAAAAAATCTTGCGCTGTTTTTCTAAATCTTTAATCATATTAATGTACTGAAAAATCGATTCAATAACTTCATATACTCTATCGATTCCTTTCTTAGTCAACTCTAATTCAATTTGCATGAGTCCAAATTCAGATATGATTTCGACATCTGATTTAATTACAGTACACATGTTTTTCTTTTTCAGATATATTGATAAACTTCCATCTCCTTTTTGATTTAGAAGTTGGGTTATATACATCCAGGGCTATAAAAGTTAATTTTTCAAAATAAAATTTTTCCAATTTGCATTTACTTTGGATTTAAAGTGTTTACTCATGTCTGATAGAGGAAACCAAAGCAACAGCTTATGCTTATCTTCAACAGGTACAAACTCTATTTTTTTCTTTAATTGCTGGGGTTTATACGGACTTTCACTCCACTTTGGAGCACTGATGTTTCTATTCCTAATTTTGTTCAAAAGTGGTACCACCATTTCTTTCATTTTATCAATTGGTTCTACGAATATTTCATTCTATAATTTCATTCTTGAGCACATTTTTGCTTACCTTTACTTAGCACACTTACGCTCATTATATTCGAAGAATAATATTTTTCATAAAATTTAAAAAGTTCTTCTTTCAAACTATTGTTAGTTTTATTCGAGATTTTGAGCGACTCAAGATTACCAACGGTAAATATTGTGAAAGGATGTATGGGATTTGCATTTTCCATCAAAACACGATGAAGTCGCCAAGAATCTGAGTATAAATAACCTTGAAATTCGGATTCAACGATGTTTATCTCATTTTCGATCTTTTTTCCTGAAAATACTAGTCGTCCAAAATGTGTAACAAATCTAAAACGAATAATTAAAAACTTCAGTAATCTTTTCTAAATAAATTTTGAACTTAAAATTACCTTTCAAATGCTTCTCTAAATCGATTAGTTGGTATTTCAAAGTGATAAATCGTATTTGTTAAATGTGTTCTTGCATTTACGTTTCCTCCATTTTCATAGACAAAATTGCTGAATTCATCAGAATCAGGAAACTACTCATTTAAAAAATTAATAATTAAAATTAATAAATAATCATTATTATATTAATTTCTTTTAATTCTCACTACTTTCAAAAAACTTATTTCTCAAAAGTCATTAATTTCAATGAAAATTCTTTTTCAAAGTTATTTGTTTGCTTTCGTTCTCATAAAAATTTTCTCTGATAACCATGTGCTTAAAATCTCACTTTTCAAATCTTTTAATATTTTTTGACATTTAAAAAATTTTTAAAGAAGAAATGAAAAATATGCTGATTCCTTTAAGAAAAATAAAACTTACTTTTTCACTATTAAAAAAAATCATATGCTCCAAAAGATGTGGTAATCCCGGAAGCGATTTCGGACTGCTCATAGAGCCAACATTTACATTGAGAGAAGCAGCTGCAGTTGCCGTTGATGGATCACTTATAAGGAGCAACTTCAGGCCGTTAGTCAATGTATATCCTTCAATTGAGCGATTATCGTTTGGTCTCTTGATAATGTCCCGATGAGTTTCGAGAATTCCATCACAACATGTTCTTGTTTTTACCTACGGTAGCAAAAATTTTTATTTAAATGATTTATTTTAAAAATATTCATTAAGCACTTAAAAATGAATTTTTTAAAACTTTAAAGTTATCAACATTCGCTCTCATACCTCTGCAATTGCAAAAGATAAAAGAAGTATTGCGATCAGTTTTATATGAGGCATTATAAATGAATGATGATCAACTTCTGATTCTGATTACAGAGCTCACGTTCATTTTATACTCACAGAATAAAAAAATCGTTTCGATAATATGAACCTATAAAGGATTTTTCGTAGTTTAAATGCACAAAATGTTGCACAATGTCACAAGTGTGGTAAATGGCAAAAATGGAAAAATAATATTATAGTTTATGAATAAATAACTTTTCAAAAACATTCTCTTGTTATCTTTATATTTTACATTGAATTACTTATGAAAACCAAATTTTCTTCGACTTGTGAAAAAAGAATTCTGTTAACAGCTGCTTACAAAAAATATTTTTCATGTTAATCATTTTTCGTTTTTATATTTTTATAATTTCATTTTCATAGAAAATTTTCATTTCATTTTTTCATGAAAAATGTTCATTTCAAATGGGCCCCTTTATTTAATTTCTTGCTGTACAAAATACAGCAGAGTAAAATTTTCCAAATGAACCAAAAAATTTCCGCGTGTATACAAATGATTTATAGGCTTAATAAATTAAGATCTTTATTTAATTTAATCTCTATTTAGTTAAATACATATTTTCATTTTCTCATAAAGTGAACTTAATTACTGTTTTAAACACAATTTTAATAAAACAAATTTATTACTCTCATCACTTTCAACAAGCATATTTTGGGTTTTGACTCATGCCGGAAGGTTTTTTGGACATTATGCCCATCATCACTTTTGATCTTTGCTAGGAGCTCGATCAAATGGAATAAATTATTTTTACTTACTTAAGGCATTTCTTTGTATTCTTTTTTGGCTACTTTCATTATTTGCCATCAATCAATTAAAGTGTGAATTGTTCTCTTAATTAAAATTTTTAATTCTTTGAAAGATTTTTGTTTGCATAAATGAGTGAAAATGTTTTTCATTCATATAATTAAATATATAAAAGCAAGAGTAATGTTTTAAATTCGTAAATACCGTTTTTTTTGTTTTGTATAAAATTTGCAGCAAAATAAACATAAAATCTGACCATTTGATTTATTAGCAGGAGAAAAGGAAACAAATTGTTTGAAGTTATTTTGCTAAGTTATTGAAGTAAGTGTTTATTTGTCAATATTATCGCACTATGTAAATCTGTTCCACCTAAATTAAAATCAAACAATAAAAATAGATTGTGAAAATTGGTGTTTCAGTGAAATCATTAAGTTTTCAATCAAAACCAAAATGTTGACCATGCATGTAATTGAAATACTCGGATTCTATTGTGTTTGACGAAAGCAGCCGCTGCTACGCTGTTACCATTGCAGTTCTTTGATGCAAAGGTGAAACTTATTAATTTGCCGCCAATATAAAATTGAAAACAAGGTTGAATCTCTTCATGCGCTGTAAGTGAGAATAATCTTTAGCCGACAATAACAATACGACTGCCTCTTGTCTAAAGAAAGCTAAGCGTTTGGCGTTCACCTGAAGCCCTTGTACTACCTATTCAGAAAGTAAATTGTCCTTTTGAAATGTAATAACTTTGATCGCTTTTTTATATACAAATGGTTCTTTTACAATATTTAAAAACAAATTTTTTTGTTTAATTTCTGAATAAAATAAAACAGTTTTCACACAAAAAGTGAGCAAAAGAGTGAAATGAGAGTTCCATAGATTTTTGCTTGCGTGATAACTTTAGCTTTAATTGATTTAAGTTTTTGAATTTTCAATTAGAGCCTATGTATTGGCTTTCTCATTTTGCTGTAAATTTCAACTAAACTTGTTTGAATTTCAAAATTCAACATAAATCAAAATTGAGCATCGAGGCATTTTAAAAAGCAGTTTAAAACTTAACATTTTATTTTGAAATTTCTTTTTCTGATATAGTTCTTAAACAAAACTAATGAATAATTTATTCAATATTATTTTATATTAAGGAACTTTGTTAAGAAACAAATTTTTAAATTTTTAAATACCGGCTGTATGGAAAGAAAGTTGATAAAATCTGTTAGAAAAAAAAGTTTCCAGCGTAAAAGAGAGAAAATTATATCAATCGAAATTTGACGTGTTATTTCAGGAAAAGGTGGTCACATCCAACATTCCTGTTAAATGTTTATAATTTTAATGCTTAAGATTTTAAGTTATAAACACTTTGTTAAACTCATAAATTTAGCAACAATGAAGCAAAACCCAGCAATATTAAACAAAGGCGAAGTTTGTGTCCATTTCACCATCTGATGCTGACGAATTGAATCAAATCACATAAAAATTGTAAACTAGAAAATTTTACATGAAGTTTTCATCTTTCGATTGATATAATTCTCTCCCTTTTATGTTGAGTACTTTTTATTTAGTCTAATAGATTTTTGTTAACTTTCTTTCCATACAGCCTGCAGAATACATTTAATATACAATTAAAACATTTAATTACAGTGAACCCACTCTACAAAAAACACCGTGTGAAAACAAAACAATGTGACCGTCGTAGAGAGTATCATTAATTGAGTTAACTTAGGAGGTATTTTATTTTAGTGTCTGTTAGCGGAGGTGACCGCTCAAGAGAGGTGTCCGTTATGGGAAGTTTTACTGTAGTAATCGAAAAATTTACCACTTACCTCTTGTATATCATGTTGAAATATTCTTTTTTCACTTTCACTTGTTTTTACACAATTTTCCATGAATTACTTCGATGAAACAACTTTTCATCGAAGCATAATTTTTGTGAAAAGCAGCAGCTGTTCACAAAAAATATTTAGTATGATAAAAATGTCAATCATTTTTCGCTTTATCATTTTTTCATTTTTCATAGAAAACGTTCATTTCATTTGGCCTTCATGAAGCTTTCTTTTGTTCATTTTTACTTTATTTTCATAGGCACACGATTTTTTGAAATCCAAATACTAATTCAAAGAGCCGTGATAGCTCTAAAATGAGCTTTTTGGGCATTCTTTGTGTGTTTATTAAACAAATTATTAGAAAGTTATTTTGTAATATTTGCACTTCATAAATATAATTTTTTGTTTAAAATAAGTGCTTCTTACTCGATGATTTCAAAGAATGATGGCAGAAATTATTCGAATAAAAAGTCTTTCTATCATTTGTTCAAAAATTTTTGTTAAATCGACACCACTGATAAGCAATAATGATTGAAAACCGAACAAAAAAGAAAGTATTTCATTTCGACTATTGGCCCAGAAAAAATAGAATCTGTAGTTCAACATAAACATTTGGGCATAATATTAGATTCAAAATTATCTTTTCAAAATCAACTTAACTATATTATCACCAAAGTATAAAGAAATGGAGTATATTAAAAAATTTAGGTGAAAATATTGAAGAAAAATTATCTTTTGAAACTTATATTAAAATATAAGTCACATACGTAAGGCCAATTCTTGAATGTTGCAGTTCTTCAATTGTTTTTACAAAAATTCAACAAAAAAATCTCGAAAAATGTCAAAAACGTATTTTAAAATATATCTTCTTTAAGTGCAAAAAATCATGTTTCTTATGATGATTTACTTAATCAATCAAATATACAGTCGTTTGAAGTTAGAAAAAATATTAAATTTATGAAATTGTTACAAAAAATAATCCTAAGACAGCCATCAATAGATGGTAGTTTACAAAACTTTATGACGCTTAAAAAACAAGAGTTGGTGTTTTTATTAACACTCTTCGTATTAGAATAAAAATGAGCGAAAAAACATTCTAATTCACTGCATTAAATTGTATAATGGTCTGCCGAGAGAAATAAGAGCAAATGTTTTTAATTCAAAATTTTTAAAACTTTGTGAAAATTATTTCAAATGTTAATGAAAAGCCCTTTATATGTAACTCATTTCATTGGGATGCAACTTGTTATGCATCATCATTAATAAAGTTATATAAGTAATATATTTGACGCATACAAATAATCTAAAAGCGACTGTATTCTAACCTAAGTAATGAGAAAAATAAAGAATAGAACATTCATACACTTTAATTCATTTATTGGCTCAATTTGACTTTGTAAGAAAGTAAATTTAATTGCAGTTGTATGCAAGAAAAAAAAAATTAATAAAATGGCAGCTGATAGTGCATCGTTTAAATTTGCTTTTATGCAATTAGTTTAGAGTTTACTTAAAAACATTTTGCTTTGAAATTACTGTTATTTAGCAAACCTGGATAACATTTAATCTAATTGTTAAAATTACAAGCAAATTTGATTGAATTTAGAGTAATTATAATACAAATTAAATGAAAAAATACTCAGAAAAATAAAAATTCAATCGAGCCCGTATAAATATAATTTTCTAAGTAAGAAATAATTTTTTCTTTACAATTCTTTGCTATGAGATTAAATGGCTGATCCCATTGCTCAAATATTGAAAAATTTTGTAATCAAAAGAGCGCTAAATAAGGTGGTCATCTGACTCTTAGAAGTATTTTTTTTTTTATTTAGCCGTAAACAATGCAAACCTAAATGAGAATGCGGCTCTTACGTGGGCGCCGAAACGGAAGGCAGCTCGTTCTTTGACGCGCAGTGTACTTAAACATTACGATCACAGCTTACAAATAGTGATGTATTTTATAAATTCAAATCAAATTTTAGCTTTCCAGAATAAAGTTAATCAATAATTTCTATTCAATGTTAAAAAATGAATTAAAACTTTTATGCGATAGTAGCAAGTTTTTTGATAGCCACATATCAGCGATAATACTTACGCACATACTTGACAAACTTAAATTTTTCAAAATGAGAGAATTTTTTTTAAATCAAATTAAATTTATTCATCAAAGTATCGATAACAACTTAACATATTTATTTTGAATACCAAACACAGTGATCTTTATATTTGTTGTAAAAATTTTTACATTCTTTCAAATCTTTATGCTTGCATATAAATCTCGTTTTTTCTTCCGAGCACTTCACTGCTTCACTCCTATGCTCTTTCAAATATTTATCAACCTCACTTCTTCCATGACTCATTGCAATCCATAAATTGTGGCAAACTTTTTCGCATCTTTCGTCATCAAACATTTTAGCCATACATGGATCAATAGGGGCAACAAACACAAATTGTAAACAAAATATTGAAGATAACGCAAAAATAATGAAATAAATGCTTGCCATCTTGATTCGAGTTCGCACAATTATTAGGCTTCTGAACAAACTTTCACTTTTATATTGCTCTGTAATCGCTCTATCCTAAATGACGAGAAAATAGCTGAATAAACAAAACCGTGAATAATAAAATTTAATGATCATCGAATGAAATTTGATTGAAAGAATGATGACGATGAATGTAAAAACAAAAGCAAGAGAATAAAAAATTTTCGAAATTTTGGCATATTTTTCAGCACATTTTTAATTGTAAAAAATTCTCAAAAACAATTGAATAGATTTATTAAGAAAGGGTTTATCTACAATCATAAACAACTAGCGATACGCCCTTTCTTAATAAATCTATTCAATTGTTGAATTTAAAGTTAATCAAAAATTTTACGATTTTTTTTTATTGAAATATTCATTAAAAGCTTAATAATTTTTTTGATAATGCTTTGGTACAGAATTATGAGAGATCTTTAATAAGATAGCAGTTGAATAGTATTTTCAAATAAAACAAACTGGGTGAAAATCGGTTGAGATTTAGACCCGCAATCAAAAACAAAAAATTTTCGCCATAGACTTAATGTTAAAGTTTGCACGCGAATAACTTGCTTCACGAGCAAAATTCGCACCCATGACGGTCTATTTCTTTATAAACACATGAAGTTCCATCTTCATACCAAGTTTCATTGAAAATGCAGACGGATACAAAAAGTAGTTCCATTGTAAGATTTTAAAAATTTAGCGAAATAATTTACTTCGCTAAAATTCGATTAAAACTTTGATCCCTTTTTGCTCTGAATTTATTTTAAAAGCATCTAATGCCGATTCGATCGGAAAAATGTGCGTTATCAATGGTTTCACATTGATTTTACCAGTTTCAAGTAAACGAATAACCAAAGGAAAGCTGTACGAAACGGTAATTATAATAAAATATAAATCAAAAATATTTTGATAATTTTAAAGTAAAACTTACTTGTTTTTCGATTTATTTACGCCCAATAGATCAATTTCTTTAAATATTATGTCGCTCAACGGCACAGCGGTCAAATCAGGTCCAATACCAACAATAGCGATTTTCGCACCTCTTCCGGATGCTAATATAGCCGCCTGTGTGCATATTTGCGATCCTGTGCATTCAAGTGAAACGTCTACTTTTCCCATGCATCTTTCAATGCTCTCAGCTAAAGATTGCGCGTTCATATTTTCTTTCACTTCAATAGTACAATCAGCGCCTAAAGTATCAGCTATTTTCAGTCTCTCCACATTTTTATCTGTTTGAGGAAAAATAAAAATTTATTGTGTTTCGAATGCTTTTTGAGTACCTATAACGCAAATTTTCTCTGCTCCATAAGCTTTAGCACAAATCAACGAAAGTAGGCTAATTGCACCAGCACCACAAACAAGAACTTTATCGCCGATTTTAACGCCTGCTCGTTGTACACCGTATAAAGCGCATGCAATGGGTTCTACGAGAGCTCCTTCTTGAAGTGTTATCTTCTCAGGAAGTCTGCAGAGAGAGCAAAGATTTCTTTGTTAAGAGTTCATTTCGAAATATGTTTGTTTATGAATCTTTAGAATGAAGTTCAACAACATTTGTAAATAAAAAAATTGTGTACGGATAAGCAAATACATGTAACTAAAATGCATCCAAAGAATCAAAACTTACTTATGACAAAATGAAGAGTGATGACGAAAATATTTTCGCATGCCACCATCAGTCGGTGGAAGTCCTATACTTTGGTCATTTGATTGATCACATAGGTTATAGTTGCCTTCGCGACAATATTTACAATCTCCACACGCAATAGATGGCTCGATTGCGACATGATCTCCAATTTTTAAATTCTTAACTTCGCTACCAACTTTTACAACAGTAGCGCTTACTTCATGTCCAATTATATGCGGTTCTTTGATGGCCATGTTTCCGATTTTGCCTTCATGCAATAAATGCATGTCGGAGCCGCAAATGCCGCAAAAATGAGTTTTAAGCAACACTTCTGTTCAGTTTTAATAATTTAACAAATATTATTTTCTTTATTTTTAAATAGCTGAATTTTTATGAAAACTTACCTTTTGCTTTTAACTCATCATTGAATGGAGTGTTTTCAATTCGAACATCGTTAATGCCATGAATAACTACGGACAATGTTGAGTTCATCATTAAACAGAATTTTTTGTTTTCGTCAACGCTTAAATAAAGCAAATTGATAAAAGCTTCTCAACTTCTAATGTTTTGATTGGATAAAGATTTCAATTTTTTATTCGAGATTGCGAAAAAGGTTTGTTGTTTCTTCAAACGAAACCACCAATAAAAAAGCACAAAGTTGATAGTGGTAGTTGTAGTTGCAGTTAGTCGATTTGATATCATCAAAAAATTATCTAAAAAAATTTTAAAAATTTATTTCAATCTTGTAGTAACACCATGATTTGAAGCATGTAATGTTATGGTGATTGAGCAAAGTAATTCTTTTATTTCATTTATTTATTTATTAACAAAATGTATTTCTACAATTTGTTCTTGTCTTTGGCACAAAGATAGAAGCAATGTCATGAGCTTTAGGAACTTAAAGCTTTGAATGAATGCATAAACAAATAACTTTTCGATTTCTGTTGCACAAAAGTATAAAAAAAAATAGAAATGAAAATTTTTCAGATTTTGAAAAACGAATAAAAGGAGGTTACTCAGACTAAATTATTCTTACTGCGATTCGCAGTTCAAATACGAAAATATAGATATGATAAATTTAGTAGTAATGATAATAGAATCGGTTAAAACTAGATTATGTTTGTTAATATTAAAAATTGAGATTAAACCGGGAGATTTGAGTTTTAACTGCTTTCTTTTTACAGTTTGAAATTTGTTCTCATTCAACCAAAAGAATTAAAAAAACACACACAAACAAAATCACCAGATCATTTAAGCCAAGTGATAAGCAAATTGATACAAACATATTTAAGAACTGTTATTTCACATATGTTAGAAATGTTTTACTGTAAGTCAAAATAAAATTTTTGTCACATACAATTAACTTTGCTTAAGAATCTGAGCATAGCTCTTATTTAAGATCAGCTCATGTTCGTTTGATCGTAAGATAGTTTTGAGTGGAGTGATGTTTTGAAATATCAAAGTAAAACAATGTTCATTGATTAAACTGTTACTATTAATAGATGCGTAAAAGTGAGTAGAACATTATCTTTAATCAGAAATGTAAACATGAAAATAATACATCAAGCGCTGTTACCATTAATAGTTCGAAAAATACAAAAAGAAAATCAATATTTTAATATTGTATTTCAAGTGAAACGCAAAAATTATTAGGACAGAAAAATTAATGATTATAATTCAAAGAGCTTCATCAACGTTGAAAAAAATAAATATTTTAAAAATTCAATCAAAAATTAACTTTTCAATGAGTAAAACTCTTATGTGAGAGAAAATTCGAGCAAAAGAACAGCTTAAGAAAAGTGAGATTGAGAGGTCGCTATTTACAAACGTAGGTAAAAATTCAAATTTCATAGAGAATTAGGAAACCTATCAACAGAGAAAACCTAACCTAAC
>NCKU01003704.1:0-14316 GCA_003675995.1 Dinothrombium tinctorium | reverse complement strand
TAGAATAAGAATATAGAATTTTAAAAACAAATATCAATAAGATTCATTTATCACATCTTTCGTTTGTTGCCAATGAATATGTTACATTCTAAGGAGGCAAGGGATTTGGTTGTTTATGTTGTTTTTTCACTTTTCGCTTTTCTTTACCTTATGGCCTACCGAAGGTAAATAAAGCAATGTACGAATGCGATAAGCATTCGACAATGTAAATAAAATATAAAAATTGACTCAATGCATTTCAATGGGCAAAATGAAATTTTGACTCGTTGTATTTCGAGTAAATCAAAATATTGGCATCCTAGAGTGCAGCTTCATTTAATACTCATTAAATGCTATTAAATGGCACAAGTTTCAAAATTATTTCAATTTATCAACTAAATACCTTCTCTTGTAAGAATTTTGTTATTATCAAAATGAAATGAAATGAATTTTTTTAAATTCATTCTTAATAAGAATAAAATTAAATTTTTGTTCAACTAGGACGACAAACAAATATTCATTAATAATCTGTTTGAATGTTTATTAAATAGATTTACTCAATATGAAGAAAAATAATTAAATTCATGAAAAATTCCTAAATGAAATGGTCGTTGCGCAAACCTCAAAGGTCAATTTGATTAAAGAAGAAAAATTAAGCAGTTAAGCAGCAAAGTTAAAAATGAAGGCGTTTTAAAACATTTCAAAATGATGATAAGTGTCGTTAAAAAACAGAAAAACATTTTCAATAAGAAGTATTTTGGATCTTTTTTGACCTCAAAACTTTCACTTCAATATTTCACCTTTCGGGCGTAGACATACTAGCGTTTCCTGATTGGGTCAATCTCTGACACATTTAGTAGATTGAAAAAAAATCGTCTGACAAAATCTGGGTTATAAGCACTCCAGACGGAATTAGCACTAGGATTAGTTGAAAAAGCATTTCGCTTTCAATCGTCGCGATAAAAAGAGAGTACAAATAAATTTTTCCTAGTAAGAATATAGCTTCAAAAAGCTCGACGCTTCTTCTTTGCTTCGAAATCTTTTCCTATACTTAAAAATAAAATCAGCGGATAAAAGAAGTGAAAATTTTTAGAAACGAATGCAACTTCGGCATTGTTATCTTAACAATTCGAAACAAACAAAGTTAATAAATGTTGTAAACTGAGATTAAAAGTGAAAGAGATTAAAGAAGAAAGCTCACAATAAATTACGCTATTTTGTGATATTTCTATTTTCGAACTCGAGCTCTTTAAATGCTCTTTTCGAGAAAAATAGGAAATGAAAGACGAAAAAGTTTGAAAATTTTTTTTGCAATTTTATTTTAGAGATGTTTGTCATTGATTTATAAACATTTTCAAATTTTCGATATTATTCTAGTAGAATAGAGAAAAACGAGAAGCAAAAAAATCGCAAAATAAATTGTTTGTTTGGATTGCAACTTTTCATTTCGGATATTAAACATAAGATTGAATTTCTCTTTTTGAACATAAATTCAATCTAATTTTCATTTCAGTTTCATATTTTATAATAATCTTTCTCCTAGAGTTTCTGAAATTCCATATTTAAAATATTTCAATTGTTTCCAATGATATTTGATAAATTTTTTCAAAATCTCATTCATTCGCGTTTTTTTCGAAAGAGATAAAACAATTTTTCGTTTGAAATATAATTGAACAAATAGAAGAAAAAAATTTTTTGTTCGCCATTTTTCATCTTTACTACATTCGGAAATAAGAGTTAGAGTTTCTTACTTTTGACGAGACTTTAGCTGGCAAACAAATCCTTACACTGTATTAGAGCTCATATGCTGTGAATTATTTACCTTTATGAAACTTTTACTCGCCATATAATTACAGTGAACAAATCCGTGTGACAATCTTTAATTTTAATAACATTGCAAACAATTTCATTCTTAAGAGATCGAGCTCTGAGGCTAGGAAGCGCAAAGTAAAGCTTTTCACTATAAAATATATTTTAACGTTTATTAGCTTATTGCTTTCTGCTACTGTTTGCTTCATTTTATTTGGTTTTTTTAAGCAGCCATTTGCAGCAAAAAATATCAATGAAACTATAAAAAAGTTACACAATTAAGGAAGTGATAGCAATTGAAGAGTTAAGACAACGATGGCGTGCTTACTAAAGTATGAAACTTCTCAAAGTTTTATATTCGCAACTAAACGCGTTTTGTTAATCATTTCAAGAGCTGGCGAAATATGAATTTAAAACATTTTATTATTTAGAATTTAACTTGACTTTTGAGGTTTTTTAGTTTTAAAAAATTAATTTGATTCTACGATTTTTTTTTACTCTTGCCTTTAAATTAAAATTTTAACAAGCAAGTTCAGTGATTAAGTTTTTAAAAATAATGAAGAAAAAATGAATCAGCTTAAATCATACTCACTTTCTTTAATTAATGAAAGTAATTGCTTTGTTTAATGGTATTTTTATTCAAGAATGCATTTTCACGAAGTCAAATATGGCGAGATAAAATGTGTCGTTGATATAAAAATCTTAAACTTGTAGTCATTTCCTTTATCTTTGAAACTCATTTTTTGCGAAGATATTAATGATAAAAAAGAATATTTTGAATGGCTCATTAATTTTTTTCTTAATATTCACTAGCAAACTTTTAAGTCTTCTGATCAACTAGGCATGCAAAGTATTCGTGCATAATTTTTTTTCTGTTTTTTGTCAGTTTCAAGATTAATTTTCGTTAAGTTTGAGGAACAGTGACAAAAGTTTGCGTTTTTACTATAAAAAGTAAAGTGTGCATAAATTGTGTGGCAAAAATGAAAAAGATAAAATAAAATTGTTCTTAGCTAACTAAAGTCGATTGATTAAAATTGATATTTGCTTTACATAAACGCTTTAATTTATACTTTTTTGCTAGTGATTTTTATCACTAAATTCTCTTATTATTAAGCGCTAGTTGTTTAATACAAAATATTAAACATTCAGATTAAGCTAAAATATTAAAAGCAGAGCTTTCAACACAACAAAGACTTTTGGTTCAAATCTATCTTTAGATTTTTTGTTTTTGCTGCGATATTTTGGCTCAACATTTTGTTTTGAAATTTCTTTCTCTGACAATTATTTAAATAAAAATAAATATTTTTTCAATGTAAATTTAAATATTTGATTGCATAACAATGTAAACGTTTTTCAATTAATCATTTTTTGACACAACGTGATATGGTAATATGCCTCTGACATGTGTAAAATTTTTAAAAGACCCAAAAATGATAATAGGAAAATTCCTGATAAAAGAATACATAAATTAATCGATTTTAATTGATTTTGAAGCAACTTTCAAGAAAATGTTTAGTTAAAATATCACAACAAAAATAAAAAGCTTAAGGTGTATTTGAACCAATAGTGTTTGTGTTAATAAAAGCGCTGCTCGTAGTATTAGGCTTTTGAGCTTTCGGCTAGTTGTTTTCAAAAAATTTAATATTTAAGTTTATTGTCTCATTTTTAACCTGAAATATCTCGCAAACACTTGCAATATAGCAGCCTAAAATCACTTTATTTGCACAATTTTGAGCATACAACTTGTTTGCGAAATTTCATCAAAGTCAATTTTATTTTTAAAAGTGTCTCTTATAAATTTAAATGAAGCATTCTCTTGAAGTATTAAGGAGTCAGTGGTTCTCCAAAGCGTAAGCTTTGCTTGTAAAGCAAAAACATTGCCTTCATAAAAATTGTTAAATTACGTGTGATAAAAATTTTCAGAGTTATATTTTAAATTAGAAATAAAAATATGTTTATTAAAAATAAATAAACTTAAGTGAAATTCATTTTTCGACAAAAATGGGTAAAAGCATAAAAAAACATTTCAATACAATTGTCAAACGAATGCGATTTATTTTCGTTTATCCAAAAAACTTTATTGCCTCTGTAAAACTTGAAATTCAATTTTATTCTAAATTTTTATTTATTTAAGTTATTTATTTTTCTATAAAAGAGTAAAAGGCAATTTTTTGAATGGATAATAATAGTATGAAATTGAATTACTTTTTTCTAGAAAACCGTTTTTGTAAAATTTCTGTTTTATGTTTTAAAATTTAATAAATTTAATTTTTTGATTTGAGCAAATTTGATGTAAAAAATAGGCACGTTAAAAATCACGGCTGTCGTGGCAACTAAACATTTGTGAAATTGAGTGAAATTAAATATTTCAAATATGACTTTTTCATTTTCTTCATCAAAATTAAGTTAAAAAATTAACTTAAACCGATCATCTGCAGCAAGCTTGAATTCACTCTCAGTATATAAAATGATAATAATTTAAAAATTTGATTATTTATTCTATTTTTCCATTTGTCATTTAAAGTTAATTTTTTTTTTTAAATTTAATCTTTGGATATTGATACAAGAGTTATACTCAATTTTGAAAATTGATGAAAAAATGCTTATATTATGCGAAATTTTTTTATAAATCCTATTCCTAGATTGTTAGTTTCTAGATCCTATATAAATACAATTATTCACTAGACTGTCGATTGTGATTGGACACTCTAATCTTGTCAGCTTTAGATCAAACTGAAATTGCGAAGCACAACACTCGATTACGCTCAAGTGTTAATAAACTTTCACTTAATTGCATTTACATTAATTTTTACAAAAAAGTTTAATAGCAAAATGCACATCAAATTAATTTGACCGACATGATTGATTTTATTTGAATAATCATTTTCAGGTGCAAGAATTTGATAAATTAGAAAATTATCATAAAATTGATTCTCAATTTTTTACACATGAAAAATTAAAACACTCTAATAATTGAATTAAACTTCACTAATAATTGAAATTCAATACGATTTATTGACAAAGTAAAAAAAAAATGGTTATTAATTAATTATATTTTGTCAAATTAATTTAAATTGATCATCTTACGTATGTGTAAAACAAAATTTGAAATCATTTGAGTTTTTTGAAAATAAGCCAAAAACTTTTAATCGAAAAAAAGTTTTTTAAATGAAGTTAAACTTTGATTTTATTTGAAAAATGCGCCTTTATTGCAACATGAAAATTGATTTTCATTTTTCAGATTTTTAAGCATTTCTTTTTTCATTTATACTTTGACATAAAAATTTTTTGATTTAATTTTGCGCTAATTCATTTTGAACAGGGATTGCTAACATTTGTAAAGCGTATCTTGATAAATTATATATTTTAATTTTCTTGATCATCCTTATCTGTACTCTATGTTTAAGTGGCGAAAATGTGATTATGGCAAATAACAGTGTGCAAAAATTCATTTAATGAAATCATGAACTTGTCTCGTTCGAGTTAGAATTACAGTTAAAATTGTTGAAAGCAACAAATCTACGGCAAATGCGATCGATGAAAGTAATGATGTGGAGGTTTTAAATTCAATTCATAATTATAACGTAGAGAATTTTTTATTTCACTCGTGAAAATTGTTGCCGAGATGCTTGTATGGTATTTTTTCTTATTGAAATAAGTGTATGCTGATGATGTGAAATATTCTACGAGACATTGTTATTCGAATGAGGCTAACAAAGAAGATGAGTAAAACCTTTGTTGCAACATTCATCTTCATAGATTATGATGATTCGAAACTCAAGAGTTTTACATTATTTAAATTAAAAACCACGATTGATTTTCAAGGAATAAATTTTACCCAGTTTTGTGTAAAACTACAATAAAAGTAGAAAGAAGAAAAATAAACGCGGTCACAAAAGAAATGAAGCCAAATATTTATCATTTGAGGTGAAACATGAAGAGCAGCAAAAGTGTTCTTATCTATTCAATTGCGCTTTTGTTTTTCTGTGCGAAGATTTCATTAATCTTTAGCAATTCGTTTGCTTTTTCGGAATCGAATCAATTTCAGAGGTGATTTATTAAGAGAGAACATGTTAAAATCATTAATTTTTGACACAACATCACTGAATCAATAAAAATAATTTTTTCAAGTTTTTACTTAAATTTTAGGAGATTAATTGTAAACTTAATTTTTGTTAAAATCCATACAGCGTCAAAACGTAATGAGTGTTGTTTTGATCGAAAATCTACTTGATGTAGCGCCTGAATCAGTGTAGGGAGTTTAAGCGAAAATTATGTTTTCGTAGTTTCAAGCTTTTAGTTTAAAAAATCTCAATTAAATTATTTTCGAGATTTATTAAAAAACCATAGCAAAAAGCTGTTGTAATCTTTCAATATTTTGTCAATCTCAGACGACTCGGGCCTGAGCATCACAATGATTCAGGGTCGGATGGATGCGCAACGGATTTTAAGCTGACTGTTGTCGATATGAATGGTGTTGTGGCAAGCATGCACGCCACAAATCAAAATTTTTCATTGTAAAATATACTTTTACATAAAGGAGACACACATATTTAATTTCTAAATTCTTAATTATGAATCGCAAACTATTGTTTCAGAAAAGGAAAAAATAAGAAATTTTTCATCATCAATTTAGCAAGTAATTTGTCACAAAAGAAAACGAAAAATAAAATTTTCCTCTTTTTAATTGAATTTTAACTTTTAAAAGAGAAAATTTTAATCGAAAGAATATTAATCAAAATACAAGTTTTCAAAATTTTAAAAAAGTGAATTTTAATTTTTACCTTACTTTAAAAAATAAGATAAAACAGCATTAATTCATTATGAATGATAATTAAATTTAAGTTTTCGAACAAATAGAATAAATTTTTGAATTTAATCACGAAAGTTGATCAAATTATGCGCGTTACAACTAATAATAACATTAAGCAGATTTTGCTTCACAGCGCTCTGTAGTTGAATAAAAATAAATTCGATCATAAATTAAACTCACATTATGATTTGTATTTCAAACTTATCAAATTATGTGTACATTAGGAAAGTAATTTTCTATCCATCAAACTAAAATCTGACTCAAAAATACGTTCTCAAACTGGTCGTTATAAATGGAGAAGCAAATATGTTTTTCAATAAAATCCTTTCTAAATGAATGTTCCTTCGTTTCATATTTTATGGTTTATTCTTCAGAGACTATTACGAAAAGCATGATTTACGATTTTTCAAAATTTCTAGAAAAACGTTTTGAAAATTCACTTGGAGAATTTTTTTTTACCTACAAATAAATAAAATTCTATGAAAAATTTATGATGCAGAAACATAGAAACAAATTCTCTAACTTATTGGAAGTGAAGTAAACGAGTATTTTTCTCTAGTAACAATTGAATGCGTTCATATCAAAATGCTTTTCTAACAATGTAATGTTATGCGTAATAAATGCTGATGAAAGAAATGCTTTCAATTCTTACGATAGAAAACTTATTTGTTTGCACTCTTTTGATTCTACATTTCACTTTGCTTTTATGTCAGAAAAGCAAGCAAACAAAACATTAATTTGTTTTTTATTAAGAAAAAAACTCCTACACAAAGCGAATTCTCATTTCTATTGAATTTGGTGAAGCAAAATTGTGAAATAAAAAGCTTCTAAAAAAAGCTTTTATCCGTGAAACTTAAGGTGTAACAAACAACTGAGTTTTATTTCATATATTGTTAAGAGTATCGAGGCAATCGTAAATAGTTGCACTTTAGTTTTAAACCAATTTAACAAAAGTACTACTCTCGACACAAAAAAATGTTCAAAATTTGCTTCCATTATTTTTCGTAATTGAACGTTTCTGTGTCTAGAGTAGTACAATAAACCATCGAATTTCTCGCTTTAAAGCCAGTAATTTCGGATAAATCTTTCGAAATGAGTAAAAAAGTTTTTATTTTTAGGTTAGATTTAATGACAGAAATGAGAATCTTATTTCACGATGATGAAAGAAAATTTCTATAAATTATTTCAACAGGAAAAATTGAAATTATAGAAAAAAAATTGCTTACTTTTTGATACAAAACTCGACAATCCATTAGCTATTCGTAAGCAAAATTTCCTCCACTCACTTCATTCATTCAAATGTAATTATTAAAGTAAAAAATTTTTAATCGCTTTTTGCTTGATTTTATTCACAAATGAAATTCTCTCAATAGAATACCACGTTTACATTCGCTAAGCTGATAGTTAAACGAAAACAATTAAAAAGTTTATAGCAAAGTCTCATTGTAATTTACACTTAACAATAGTTTTCAATAAAGAGATTTAATTTAAAACTCTTTTCATACTTTCAAACGTTCACATTTATTTTTCGCACATTAAAACAAAATTATCACAAAAAGTGGAACAGATTTCTCTTTAAATGCGGGAATATTGTTCAGTTAAAATTAAAATTTCAACATGATTTACTTTGTCTGCTCTCGTTCTCTTTTGACTTTATCAAATTTTCATGTCATTTTGTAATAATAAACTCTATTCACAATTCATCGAGTCGGGTTTCAAAGTTTACTTTTGTGAAATTCTGATTTTCTATTCATGCGAAAGATTCATCTAAATTTAAAAGCGAATAAAGTAAATAACGAGTGAGATTTAAATTTTTAAACTTTAAAACTTTCGATTCATAAAATATGAAAACATTTTTAAGTATATTGAGTCATAATTCTCGGATTTATCGATGAATTTAATGTGGCACTATTATTTGATTAACCTACAAAGAGCTTACCGAAGATAAAAAATTTTCGTTCAAATTGGATAAGTAAAATTCAGGAGGCATTTGCATTTATTTTTAAATGAACAAGATTCTTTGCTTTTTATAAGTCAAAATACATAAAATGCGAAACATTTTTTAGAATACATTCCTTACTAGAAATTTATTATTAAAAGAAAAACTTATTCATTTGATAAATTTTGCTTTTAACTTGATTTTTTATTTTATTTTAAAAAGAATCGCAAAAATAAAAAAGTTGTGTTCACAAACATATGGAAATGCGTATAGTTAAAGTTACTTTATGGTTAATTTAAATTAAATGCACAACGTGAGCAAAACTTAATTAGTGGGCTTAACAATATTGAAATTTGAGCTTTTAAATATACTTTTCTTAGATAAAATATTGAGATTAATTATCATACCAGCATGAGCAGAATGAGTACAATCAGAGACAGAAAAATTTGCATCTAATCATAAAATTTATCAACTTTTAAAGGCTTAAATCGCTAATCTGAGTAATTAGACAAAGGGATATATGCAAAATTATTTTATTAACTTTTGCAATTGAATTTGCTATTCATATTTAATATGGTAGAGGATCGCCGCGAGATAAATAAGCATTTGACACTTTGTAGGCATCAAACTAACCAAATTGCTGCAAATTCTAATATCTCTTCTAATGCTTTGCCATTCACGTGAAATAGCACAGAATTAGTCAAATTCTGAGTTATTCAAAGGGTGGTTAGGCAATCTACTTTTGATTAAGTCCCAAATGTTTTCAATCAAATTTAAATCACCCGATCTTGCAGGTCAAGACGAAACAAAACAATTAAGCTCGTTTACGCCAACGATTGCCTTTGTAATTTTGATCGACCGCACCTGTGTTGCTGTATCGTTTTAGCCATTTAAGCGCTATCCTAACGTCGCAAGAAAAACCACATGCTATCTCAACTGGTTCCATTCCCATATGATAAAGCAGAACAAATTTAAATCTTGTCTTTATGTCAGTCAGTCAGTTTTAATAGGCATTTTCAAAATGCTTTGCTTGAATTGAAATGAATAGTTAAATTTCAATTTTTTCCCTCAGCTCTAATTTGAATTTTAATTTGAAATTTGCGATATAAGGGTTGATTGCAAGATAAGATGCAAAACATTCTGTCTCTGACTGTACTTATTATTCGACCAATTAATAAAAATTAACTCTGAATATTATAAATTATTGCCTAGTTGTAGATGCAGTTAGTACAACAATGAGTTTCAATGAGTTGAAAAACGTATTTGGGTTGATATGATTGGGTCCTTAAGAAAATTAGGATTTAACTTTAGTGACAGTTTCATTGTTTACATTTTAATTTTTGAAATGTTAAAAAATCTAAATAAAGAATAAACCTTTGAAATCTCTCTGGGGAAAACAAATGTGTGATACAAGATTTGATATGTTATATAAACACACTTAAAATTTTTGAATGGCGAAAAATATTTGAAAAATCGTAAATATGAAAGGTCAAACTAGTCAAGAACAATAAATTGAAACAAACTCATAGCGTTGAAAGCAAGATGAAAAACGAATTGAAACGACGCTTCTTTTTCATTTTCCTTTTAATACACTTGATAATGTCGCTTTTCTCTTCTATTCTCACTTCATTTTTCATTTCAATTCTCGAATGAATTCATGAAAATTTGATTTTCACTCGGTCTCTTTTTATTCATTGCGTTTCATCGCTAAGTTTTTTTTCCTTGAAGGAATAAGGAAAATGATTTCATTTTTTTCGAAACAAGCATCTTTCTATATAATGAATTCTTGAAAAATGATTCGATTTAGAAGATGAAATTAAGCAAAAATCGACAATATAGCGACTTGGATAAAATGAAAAAATTGGTTTAACAATTTTATGCGTATTGAAATTTTATTCGAACTTCGATATTTTTTACTTGAATATGAACGAAATGAAAAGAATATGCAGTGAAAAAGCATAAAATGTTTCAGCTACAAGCACATGGAATTGCTATGAAGTATAATCATAGTTCCATATGAAACAGAAAACGCTTTGAAAAATGCTCTCTTCGCATGAAAATTGTTCATAAGAATTGAGCGCATAAATAAGCATTTGATGTAAAATCGAGTGGAAACTCTAT
Source organism: Dinothrombium tinctorium (assembly GCA_003675995.1). Lineage (NCBI taxonomy): Eukaryota > Metazoa > Arthropoda > Arachnida > Trombidiformes > Trombidiidae > Dinothrombium > Dinothrombium tinctorium. The sequence goes on along the minus strand of NCKU01003704.1, from coordinate 3,655 downwards.
TGTTTTAGTATTCAAAATGTGTAGTTTTTAAATTTATATTTTTGATTAAAACACAAAAAAGATGATTTTAACAAAATGAAAGAAAGAAAAAGAAGATTAAATTTAAAATTTTCATTCAATAAATTCTACTTTCGTCGAGTTCTATGCAGTTTAAATAAAATGAATTGTTCGAAGAAGAAAGTTTTTGATCCAGAGCAAAAAATATCGTTGAATTTTACAAGTCATAAAATTATTTGAGGCGTAAAAGATGCAAAAGATTAATATTAATTAGATTACGTGTAAATTATGTGCAAAACTTTCATTTGTTAAAGTCAATTTTTTTTCTTAAATGAGAGTTTGTTTGCTGTTTGTTTCATTTATTTTTAGGAAAATTTAAAAGGAAATCACATCTGCATACTTTCTTGATGATAGTAAATGATCTTTTATCCCGAATGTGATCAATGATCATTATCTAATTAGTGATTGGATAACATTTATAAATTTAAGAACAAAATAATAGCAAATCACTCAGTAGTTTTATATACTTCGGAGTGTTCGCTTCTATTTACCTACGCGAACACTCTCACATCAGAGGTTGACGAGAGGAAGCAATCGATTCAAACATGAGAAAATAGACTTGCCGTCTTTAGATGATCCTTTCATTTAAAGAACAAGGTACTAAAATTCTTATAAGTTGTGTAATTAGTTTTTAATTTTTTATTGATTTGTATGAAAATCAGTAAAACTTAATCGCATGTTAAATTTTCAAAAGTTTTTTAATTGAAACGCAAGTCATCACAAAAAAGCCCAAAACAGCGCGTTTGAGTTACGTTCAGCGAAGCCAGCCGAACCGTTGCATTATCATTATTACAAACTTTGAATATTTTTCATGAAATTTCAAAGGTATGCTAAAAATGCAATTACTGTGGCATAAAATGCAAATTATCTTCATTTTTCTTGTTGAAATGATAACATAATAAAATCAAAGAAAAAAGTAATAAATAATATCAACGCATTTAATGAGTGTTTGGGCTATCTGTTTACAGGCTTGATCTTCCCATGAAGATTTTTAGTTTTTTTTTAATATTAATTTTAATTTTTCGCTTTTTTAGAGAATAAGGATAAATAGGAATAAAGTAAAAATTTGAAAAATAAACTTTTAATATGAAAATTTAGTTTAAATAGTAAATAGTTAAGTAGATACAACAAAATTTGCAAAGCGTTTTATATAATGAAATGTTATGAAAAGAAACGACGAGAAAAAAATTCAAAGGTCTTTTTAAAGAATATTAAAATGTGAAAAAGTTAAGTTTTCTTAAGTATATTTACTTTTTCTTGATGCCACTCAAGTAATCGATTGGCAAAATGAAATACACTACAGAGATTTTAGATTCATTTAAAATAGTAAAAAAAAAAGTAAAATCGATTTTATGTTCAAATGACGGGTGATAGGATCCGAATCGCCCAAAGATAAAAAAAAGAAATTTCTCTGCTCTTGAGCACGAAAATGCCAAAATATGGCAATAATGTGTGCGTCATTTTTGCCTGTGTTTCTGTGAAAATGAGAGAACGTGAATAAGCCTTTGAAGTCGTTTTCTAGCCTTGTGTCACTCTCACTTTTAAGAGTTTAAAATTTTTATTCGTTCAGAAAGAAAGAAAAAGAGCTTTTAAAAGATTCGCAGATTATATTTTTGGGAACAAAATACAAGTGAATTACATTTACTATTCTCGACTAAGGCCATATTATAGAATGTAAACAGGAAATGTTATAATGTTGTCACAAATCTTCTTGAGTGCACTTTTCAGTTTGACTACCTGATCAATAATTAAAAGTTTTTTATAGGTTATATGATATCACGCTAATTCGTTTTATAATAAATAAAATAAAATGAATTAAAAAATCAAAAAATCCATTTAAAAAATTATGCGCAGACCAAAAGAAAAAATTGTTAAAAAAGTGAAGAAAATTGGACAGAAAGCATCTTTCTTAATTTGAAAATTTATGCACGAAAAGGCCTACAAACTTCATTCACAAACAAACTTACTTTTCGCAAACTTTTTTTACTTTCTATGTGAGTTTATTAAATATTGGACAAAAAATTAAATTTCAAAAGCAATATTTTACTCTAAATTGCAGATTCTTAACTGTATTTCTCCAAAAAATTGCGAATTGTAAATTTTTCATAGTGAAATGAAAAGAAGAAACGGATGTTCTCTTTACATGGAGAGAGCATTCTTCGCTCATCATTCGCGTTTTAAGTTTCTATGAAACGCTTCATTTACGTTGCAAAGCAAAAATCATCATCAATTCCATTCCATTTCACTAATTGCATTTGTTAATTGAGTTATAGCGCTGAATTCTGTTTTTAAAATAAAAGAAATAAAGAGAATAATGCAATAAAATACAGTAATCATTCGACGACTAAAAGAGAAAATAAACGCTGATGTTCATGAATTTCATTCTCTTTTCGGTGAAACTCAGTAAATTTTTCGACAGAGTTAAAACTTGACACACTTCAAGTTCATTTTCGAAATTTCATTAATTTGCTTTGCTTGAAGCACTTCATTTTTCAAAAAATAAGAAAAAAGATCTTTTCCAAAAACTACTCAACCTAATAAAAATTTAAAAATTTTTCATCATCTTTAACTATTAATGCCATAATGAAAAAAATTAGCTTTCAATTTTTTAAAATTTGATTTTGCTAAAAGTTCTTTTTTACGCTTTTGCAATTCAAAAGTTTTGAACTTTTTTGACAGCTAGAAGCGAAAGATCAGAGTTCATGAGAGAAATAAATTTGTTTGCGAACTAAAGTGTGTTTTGTTGTTATTGTGAATAGCTCAACAGTTGTTTTGCTTTTAGCATTTGTATTCACTATGAATGCATACGAGTATTGAGAATGTATTTGAAACGCCAAATAAAATCTAGAATCAAAATGACAATTTATCTCATAAGATCGATATAATAAATATGCTTAATTTATCGAAAATTGGCGCTTCTTTGAGTTCATTGTTCAAGCTTAAATACTTTTTTAGACAATTTTTTTCAAAAATTGTGAATTAAATGTTGATTTTCGTAATCAGAGAAATGAAAATTTTAATATCAAGAAAGTGTGAATTCAATGAACATTTTATGCTTTTAAACAGAAATAGTTTTTCATCATTGAAAAGTTTTCCAAAGTTTGAGAAAACGATCAATTTTACTAGATTTTGAGATACAAGCAAAAGCACTCAGTCATTTTAAAAATTTTTATTTTGAATCTAAATCGTTGTCGTCTATTTTGCAGTGATTATAAACAATTTTGAACAGCGGCTATGATGGTACTTTCAAAGTTTTCTTGTACATCAAAAAGTTTTACAGTAAAATTCTAGAGTCAACTTCAGAATTACGAAAAGCAATTTCGTCTTATAAATAAAAAAGACTTAAGAAAATATGGAAATTTATTGCAGTTACTAATAAAATATGAATAATTGAAAGAAACAACGTTTAAAAACTTATGATCAATTCGAAATAAATTTGAAAATAATTTTATAAATATTTTTTAAAACGATCAAAGGAGGCAGTTTTATCAAACAACTTCTTCCTAGAAAAATGAAAAGCGAGCTTGTTAGAAGTTAGACGGAAATGCAGGCAAAATCAAGTCATTTTTTATTTCTTCAAATTGATTGATTCATTTTT
>NCKU01003703.1:0-14316 GCA_003675995.1 Dinothrombium tinctorium | reverse complement strand
AAGAATTTAAAAAACCAAGTTAATAAAGAAGTCACGAAAATATGTTTCAATTCTTTACACAACGATCATTGTAGCGTGTTTGCAGGTATTATAACGATAACATTTATTTCCTATTGAGAAATGAATCCCAGTGAATTGATAAGGTAAAAATGCTGAAAATGGTGCCTTATTTATATTATAATCATATGATATCGAAATATTGAATCGATTTTTGACAGGACCTGCAACTTGAAGATCAAAACCATTTTCTACACAATACAAAGAAACGTCTATTGGCAATTTTTTAGAAGCATACGAGAGTAAGTCAAAACAATGATTTCTGCTCTTAATGCTGCATCCTGATGAAACGTATTCCTTTACCAAACCGTATTTTTTGTAATTAAAATACTTATCTACCAATGGACCAACTGTTTCGGTTTCATTTCTCAAAAAACCAGCGAAATAACTTCGCTCTGCTTTTCTGAACTTAAAGAATAAATTCGAACGCGCGAAAACTGAATGAACGGAACAACCTACGGCTTGATCGCTATAGCTGCCTACAACCCATTTTTTCCAATAGTATTTCTCATTCAACTTCTTGTACAATCTCTCTGCAAAATCCTTGTGTGATAGTTTCTCATTCTCGTCCAAAAACATCGACGAATCACTTTTCGCAAATTGAATGACATTTGTATCATTTGTTAAATAATCGTCGATATCTCTAAATGATCGAATAATCTCTATGAACTTATGATTTATATCTTGAATTCTCTTCTTCAACATTTTGATAAATCCGCTTCTTTTAGAATGAATGAGATGAAAACAGATGGCATAGAACTGGAAAGCCTGAACAAAATTGAGAGAAACAACTTTTGCCAATGCGGAAAAGGTTCGTCGATCGTGGTCTTGTATCATTGCTCGATACAAAGAGATTTCTCTATTGGCCTCATTGTCATGATTCACGATTTCTCTGTGAAATAAAAGAATCGTCTTATACATATCAAATTTTTGGCAAGCATTTTTCAATTCGAATTTGTTTATCTCGTTTCGTTCATCCATATAGTTAGACTGATGAACGCTCAGCAAATAAATGTCATTAATTTTATCTTTTAAATCTTTTTTCGCGAGAACTGCCGAAAATTTTCCAGGAAGCTCATTTAATTTTTTGCTTATTACTTTCAGCCGATTTCGCACATTCTCAAATTCTTTCTTCATAAGTTGAAGTTCTTTAGATTCGGGACCATTGCCTACTAACGGATTTGCTATTAAAGCTGCAATATTAGCGATGAGTGAAATTTGAGGGGCAATCGTTGCCGCTATTAACACAATGCCATCGAGAAATACTTTCACATTTTCCGCTTGTGTCGCTGTTTCCGCTTCGTATGATAACCGAGTGAAAGCCGCTAGGTATTTCACTTTATTGTCGCTATCAGACTTCACTTGAACGCAGCTTAATAATTCTAAAAGAAGAATGAAAATAATCGTTTTGATCATTGTTTCACACAGAAAAATTTTCAATATGAGTGAGGGAATAGAAAGCTTCGGCTTTTATCCTTTCCTATTCATTTTCATTTTTTTTTAATTTAAGGCGTCTTGACAATTGTTTCATTTCACGTGAGTTTTATAAGCAAATGCATCTGTTTTCATCATAATAACTATCGATTAATTAATCATGATGACGTTATATGATAAAAAATGTCAACCTTGCTACAGTTTCAAATAATTTAACATCTTTCTCTATCTAACATTTTCATATTAATTGTAGTTTTCCGAATTTTCAAGCAAGAACTCAATAGCAAAACGTAATCATAAACTTAATTAAATGCATAAGTGGTAAATTAATTTAAATTTAGTCGAAAATTTGTAAATTTTAAAGAGCTTTTTGTAGAAAATGTAAGTGAAAAATTTTTATGGTCTTTTTAAAGAAAAAAGAGTTTCGTTTAGCACGAAATCAGCGATTATAAAAAAAAGATTTACAACTGTCTCGTGCTTAGAGGCTTTAACGAGATGTTGATACAATCGAAGGTGCCAGAATGGGATGTGATTTAATTGGCTAAAAGTTCGAATTTCAAACACACACACTTCACAACGACTAACAGTTAGTTGAAAAAATTTTTAAAAATGAAAATTTTCATTTTTAATAATTGACATCAAAAGTGTAATTGTATTAGAACGAATGTTGTTTTGAATAAATTATTGTTTTTTTTTTTGATGCGACTCATCGTTTGCCATCTCTTTAATATTTCTACGCCCACTTTAAATTTTTAATGTCATCAGCTTTAAAATGCCCTTTGCATTCTTTGTCCCAATTTTATTTTTTTGTTTTGTTTTCGCACTTAGTTAATTATAAGTATCTCATAATGATGAACAATTTTCAACACACTATAAACTTTTATTCGTTCGTTCAAAAGTTATCACAAAAAATTAGTGTTCGGACTTCAAGATTGTAGTTTGGTCGCCTATCAGGAAAAAATTAAAATTTTTACAATTTTAGCTGCAAAAATTTGTTATTTCTAAACATAAATTTGAGCAGAGAAGTTTCATAATCATAATCTTTTTTTAAACATATTTATAATCTTGAACTTTTTTTGTTTGCGGTTGAGAAGTAAACTTAATTAAATTTCACGAGCTCTCAAAGGTTGAGATCATGTAGAATTATGAGTGCGATAGCTACATGCAAAAGTAGATTCAAAGAACACCTGTTATGAATGTATATGAACGTCAGAATAACAAGTTCATAGAATTAAACGCATGAACTAAAAGTTAGAGCAATAGAATAATGAATAGCCTGTCAATCAAATGGATTAGCAAAAGTTTGCTTAAAAAAACTTTTCAAGAAAAACAACGAATTTTGCAATTCAGTCGAAATATCTTGCCTTACAAATTCACAAGATATCGTTGAAACGATGAAGACTATTCTCACATTTCTTAATTTACTATTGATGAAATCGAAACAACAATGAGATTGAATGAAAGGTGAGGATGAAGTCGTGAACTACTTTGTCAAAACGAAACAAGTCAGTCTTAATCATTTATTATTTTACACTCGATTAGTTCGCATTTGTAAAGTGAGTTTTGAAAAAATATTTTTAAATTTTATAAACAAAATTAACAATTCACTTTGAGTTGAAATTCTACTTTATGCAATAGCTTTTAAATGCGATAAGAAAGCAAAAAAATGTGTTAAATTTGCTGATCACCGTTCGAACGGTGATGAAGCAATATCCATAGCGGCAAAACATTTTCTGAAACAATGAGTCTGTTGAATTAATATTCCTCACTTATTTTCCAAAGAATCAAACTTATAATCATGATGAAGTCTGCTTCTAACATTTTTAAAAATTGTTTATGTAAGAATTCATTCTAATTTTTTGTTCTAACTAGCACAAAAGCAACTTATTTAACATGTAATGAAATCGTCAAAAAAACTATTCATTTTCACTCGAATACACTGAAAACTGTTTGTTAAAACAGAATTAATAACTGTGCTTATTTTTTCTTTTAAATGCTTTAAATATTGTCGCGAACATGGCCAAAATTGACGCGTTTCACTCTGATAAAATATTAAATGATTGATTCGTGAAAAAATTTCTTCCTATACTGTATCAGCAATCGTAATATTTTACAGGATCTTACTGCTTACTCAGTGCTCACTTTTTCAGAGTTTCTGTGAAAAAATCGAATTCAGAGAAATGGGAAAAATTATTTCTCTCTTGTTGCAAAACACAATGTTCATGTGAAAATTTAGCAAGCAATGTGCCTAAATGGGAAAGAAAAATAAAAAAACTAAACAATGGAAATTGTTCTGTCAATCAATTGAACTTATAGCAAAAAATTAGATCAAAAAATAAAAAACATTTGAATAAAAAGAACAAAATTATTTTCAGGTTCAAGCATTGAGTTAAGCACAATGAAGCCTTTTCTCACATTCTTTGCTGTTCATTTAATTTTCTTTTTCGCACTAACGAATAGAATAGAAAATTTCTGTTGTATGTATCATATAATTATCTTCTTAAAAAACTTAAGAAACTTAATAAACCTAAGAAATTTATTGACAGCTAATAAATGTGGGGTGGAAGTTGCTAATGACAGGATATATGATGGAGACAAAGTAATTGCTAGTTTTGTTTACCCTTGGATGGCTTATCTTGAGCTTCAAAATAAATATCCAAATGGCACTGAATATTGAACATCTTGCGGAGGATCACTTATAAGCAATCTTCATATATTAACTGCAGCGCACTGTTTAAAAGATGTTGAACAAGTTAACGTAGGTTTAGGATCATCAGACTTGCGAAAACTCAAGTTTATAAAAGCACTAAAATGGCAAATTCACGAAGATTATCTTATTCGTTTACCTTTTCACGACATTGGTTTGATCGAACTGCCGCATCAAATTAACTTCACGTCTGAGCAAAGTCCAATTTGTCTACCGAACTCAAAAATAAAAACATTGAATAAATCTATGAAAATTTAGGCTGGTGCAATCTTCAACCTGTCTTCTCTAATTTTCCATACATACTTCAAGAAGCTGATGTTCGTGGAATTTTATGTAAATTTTCGACGATCCCTTCATTTATGATTATTTGCGCAAAAGTTGACAAAGGTGAAAGCGTTTGTGACGGCGACATTGGTGGTCCTCTTATGTTACGAGTCAACCATAAATGAACTCTTGTCGGCATCACATCAAAATCAGACATACTGAGCACCTCAAATAACAAAGAAGTAAGCTGTCAACCCAATGCTATTTCAGTGTTCATTCCTGTTTATTTACACTTGAAATGGATATTGGAAAATGCTGGTCTTGAAGATTGTCATCAAGCTTGTTATGACAGCAAATATTGTATTATTTTATGAAAATCATTGTTAAAACTAATGCTTAAAACTACTTTTTTAATAATTAATCTTGTTTTTCTGTTTTTATTTTAATTTCAAAAAAATTCTTCACTCTGCCGCTTTTAAGATCGCATATAACAATTGTAAAATAACTAAACATATATTTTTAATACCCTTGTATGTCTTTTTCGCTTGTTTCGCTATTGAAAATAAAAATTCATATTCTAACAATTAATTTAAAATCAACTGAAAAATGTCACTGGCAGAAATTTTTAATAAAATATTCGAAATTTCTATAAAATTATGTTTTTCGAATATTTATATTTACAAACGAATTAAGTAAAAATGAATATTGATAAAGGCGATGCAAATGCTTAAAATCGGATCACAAAGAAAAATGTATGCGTTGATTATCATACCTCTTACATAAATGATGTATCATTAACATCTGAATTATAATCTATGTAAGAGGTATGATGTTCAACGTATACATTTTTCTTTTTGGTCCGATTTTCAGCGAATACATACTTTTAATGTATCTTTGTCTGAATGTGACTATTTTAAAATGAAAAGCAATGAGTATTTTATCATTTCGAAAGCATCATTTCTTTTCGTAAATGAACACCAATGATCAGGACATTATTTCGTTTTGATCACTTCCCATCTTGTTGATTTCGGGTTTTTGAATTCATTTTTTCAATGTCCATAATCACAATAATAAAAAATGTGGACAGTTTAATCAATGAATTCAAAAATAACGAAAATTGATTATTATTTGTATTGTGATTACTGTTGTTATTAAATGAATTGATAACAGCGTTAATAGTTCTGACAAACTCGAAGCGAAGCGCTGCATCTATTAATAGTTTTGACAAAAGTGTTAAATGAATTAAAATTGACTGTAAATAAGGTGTAATATTAAAAAAGATTAATGATATGAAGCATTTTAACAAATGCAATTTGTAAAATTAATGCTACTTTTTAAAACCAATGAACTATAAAATTGAAAAATGAAAAAATTTTCTATCAATCAAAAACACTCAAACGAACATAAATTTTCCTATTGTCGGGGTTTCTGTAGTCAAACAAACGGAAAATGAATCGTATGCTATTTGTCAATGCTAACGTTACGCGGTCTTTTTCGCCTTCCATATCCTCGCTACTCGCTCTTCGGACAAGAGGATTCTCGGATTATTATTCTCTTTAATATTTGATTAATTATCAAAATTGTATTTAACTTCTTTTGTATTATTAATTGAAGAATAAAATTTGAAATCTATTATAATTCAACTTTAATATGTTTTTATTAAGAAATCTTAATAATTTTTTTATATTATTTAACCATTTTTTAATGAAAAAAATTTCGAATAAATTAAAATTTTAAAAAATGATTAATTCAATCGATAATTGTTTAATTTTAATTTATTTGTTTGTAAGTGAATTAAAATTTAAATATTTTATTAATTCTTTTGTTTTTTAAGTATGCTTTTTGAAAGATTTCTTTTTAACACTTCAAAAACTTACAAAAATATTTTCCCATTACTTCTTTAAAAATTAATTTTAAAGACTAAACATATTAATTGAAAATCGTAAGCTCTTTTAAAAATTATTTCATTTAAACATTAAAAAAAATTGATGAACAACAGAATTTTAAGAAAGTTTTTTATCATTTTATAAATCAAATTTTAAAGTGAAGGAATAAAAATTTTTAAATTGAATGTTTCAATTTCTCATTTATTAAATTTGAACTATTTTGAAATAAAATAAGAATGACTTGATTTTCTTTGAATGAATGTTTTGAACAAAAATGTAACGTAGAATCTAACGAAAGCGTTTTTCGCGTTGCTTTGCACTCAATTGTATTAATTAAAATCAAGTTGAGTTGCTTAAGAATAAACACTTTTAAAAAAGTAAGTAAAAATTTTTTTCTGAAATTAAAAACTTCTTTAATTTCTTAAAGACTCAATCAAAAAATTATTGCTTTAACCATTTTGAACATTTCTAAACTGAGTCATTTCTGCTAGAAGAAACATTTTACTATTAAACGATATAATTAAAGAATAAGTGAAGACCAAACTCGCTTTCTATAGGAATATTATTATTTCTAATTGACAAAAATGTAAAAATTGTATGTTGCATCCAAACTAACCTTTGAGCTAAGATCATCCATATTCTTCATTTCAATTTTTTCTGTTGAAAATCATTTAAAAAGAAGTGCAGAAGAAATTTTTTGTAGTCGAAAAACAAAATCTCGTTCGAAAATGCTTTAAACCATTTTTAATATTGAAATTGATATAATTTCTTATCAAAATGTTTATTTTAGCATTAAAATGTCACATAAAAAAGGCAATTTCATAAAATTATCTTTAAAAAGAAGTTTGAAAATTTCGTCATCCAAAGTTTTTGAAAATTTATGTTCCTGTATAGAAATTCATTGGTTTACTTTTTCAAATGTATTTGATTCAATTATGTAAAACGCGAACTGATCTTTTACAATTTTAATTATTAAAACTTTAAAGCAAAAAAAAAGCGAAAGAATGAAAGAGGCAAAAAGCAAAGCAAAACAAATTGTGAAATGAGAAATGAAGAGGAAAATGTTGAAGTCGAGGAAAATTAAAAAGTCAGCCAACCGATGTAATTCAAAAATCTTTTTGGACACTTTCACCTTTACCACTTGTCTTTGTCTCTTTTGCCTTTCGCTACGACCGACGCATATGACTTCCCCTCAATTACGGTGTTCGTCGTTCTATTTTTGCTTTGGATTTTTTCTCTGTCAGTTAAACGCTCAACAGTAAGAGAATAAGACGTGCCGGCAGCTTGCATGCAATCTTCTTCTGAACTTTCTTCTGGACTGCTTCCTAAAACCTGTTTTACTGAATATTGGAGACTTTCATTGCCTTTTAAAGGACATTTTTCATCTGTATGATCATATGATTTGCAAATACTGCATCTCGGCATTTGCGGTGGCAAATCGATCTGTGCGGCGTTTTGCTCCGAAGACTCGCTATAATTTTTACTTCTATCACTATCTGGATTTTCAATTGACATTGGTTGTTGGGCAGAAATTTTTTCTTCTTCACTTTCTAGGCGAACGACAAGTGTTGCTGATAATCCTTTTTCTGTAATTTTACTTTCGTACTCAACCTCATCTTCTGCAAAAAGTTCACGAAAGCCAGACATTTGAATAACTGTTTGATGAACGAATACTTTGGTTCCACCACCTTTTGGCTTTATGAAACCAAATCCTCTCTCAGCACTATACCAATCGACTTTACCCCTTCGTCTTCTATTGACGTTGCTAGATTCTCCTTCTTTAGCTGCAGACATTATTGTTCTGGCAAGCTGTTTGCTAAGCTTTTCAAGAAGTGTGCCGTAGACAAATTATGTGTACGTTTTATTAAATAGCTTTCATTTTATCTTTATTTTGAAATCAATTACTCTAAAGATTAAATTATGAATATGATTTTAAACGTGTTTTCTACTTATCTGCTTATTAAAAATTGTTTTAAAATCATATTCACACCAAAAGCACTAAAGCTCTGATTATTCAGCATTGTCACTCTGGATTTTTTTATGGTCATTGTTCATAAACTGTTTTGCTTGTAAGAGCAATTAAAGAAAATTGGTTGCCAAGTTTAAAGTTTTCAATTCATGAAAACGATTATAACAACTTCACTTCTATTTTAATTTTTGAACAAAATTCGACTTCTTTTCATTTCGTTTATTTTTTTCTAATGAACCATTTTACTGTTATTTAATTTATGATACAAAATATTGAATTTACATTTTATAACTATTTACTTACGATTAAAAGCTAATTTTTTACACCATTTTGTCATTTTCGATCATATTTAATTTTGACTCCATTTATTTAAATTTTTTCTTCTGATTTTAAACGCAGTTAATTTATGATTTATCTTTATTTAAAAATTCAATTCGTATGATAAATAAAATTCGAAAAGAAATTTAAGTTTAAAATAACTTTAAAAAGGTAAATGCACTTTTCAAAAATTAATTTTCCTTTTTTTGGTTGAAATGTTTTTCAAATAATAATATTCAATAACTGCTTACGCTTTAGTAACATTTTGATCAATGAGAAAAGAATTAATTTAAAAATGAATAATTGTTGAGCACAAAAAAAATGGAAATTGTAAGTGAAATTTTAATCACAAGATTAAGGTCTTAATTAGAATCGATAGGATCACAAATGTTTAGTCTGAAATGGTTACAAACAAACATTTTTCAATAAATTTACTACAACCTTTAAATTTTTTTCTTTTCGAATTTAATAAAATCACAAATCAATTACATCTTCATTAATTTCACGCTAATTTATTTGCTCTTTCTTCGTCATGGCAGCATTTACCTCGAGGGTCAAAATCATTATTTTCTCGCTTTTGCTTTGATCTTTGAAATAAGTTAACATTTTCTTCCATCATTCCTACAGCGAGACATTTCTGATAACGACAATATGTACAACGATTTCTATTTTCACTTGTTATCTCGCTATTACCATCGCAGCAACACTCGCGATGATCCAAATCATTTCGTACGTAGCGAAGAAAAAAAATCCCGCAAGCATTACATGCGATAACACCATAACTCGACCATCTGGCTTTGTCTCCACAAACTTCGCATTTTAATGGAGATTTTGCCTTCTTTTCTCGAATAGCAGATTTACGGTGAAGACCTTCTGAAATTTCCTCTTCTAAATATTTTACTACTTGCTCCTCGTTTTCCACCTTTTTGCTCAATATTTCAACGAGATTTGAATTCACTTTATCTCGCGCAAGTTTCGACTTTTTATTGCTGAAGACAGTTTTTCTATCCATTCCGATCGCGAGGCATTTCTGATAACGACAATATTGACAACTTTTCCTATTCAAAATTGTTATCTCACAATTGCCACCAGAATTACATTTGTATTTGATTTTAGACAAAACGGTACTGCGAAAAAATATGGCGCACGCTCTACACGAATCGACTCCATAATTAGAACCTCTTGCTTCGTCGCCACAAACTCCGCATACTAAAAATTGTTCGCTTTTTTCAACGCCTTTTCCAACTTCTTCTTTCACCATTCCAACAGCGAAACATTTCTTATAACGACAATATCGACAATTATTTCTATTCGAAACTGTTATCTCACAATTGCCACCCCATATGCAAGAGCGAAATTCGACTTTATCGAGAACGCATTGACGAAAAAAGCATCTGCATGCTAAGCACGACAATGCACCATAGGAAACGTTTTTGGCTTTGTCGCCACAAACCTTACACATAAACGTAGATTGAGCTATCAATTCATCGCTGTTTGATTTATCAAGTGAAAAATTGTTTTTTTGGTCATCGTTCAGAGTTTCTCTCAATTTACTTGATCCTGGTATTGTATCATAAGTATTCATCCTCATACTTTGCTCAGAATGCGATGTTAAAGAGTTGAAACTTCTCTTTGACAAATTTTCATCCGACTCATCTACTGACATAATCGATGTTAACGGTGTAATCATTTGTTCGCAACGATCGCTGCTTTCCGCTGCCATTTTGATCTTTTCTACGTCTTTTGAAATAAATTCAAGATATTGAAATTAATTGAATAATAAAAGCTGTTGAAGTCATGCGAAACTCTCTTCTTAAACTTACCTTTAAAAAAGGAGCTTCAATTTCGCCGGAAAAGTGAGAAAAGAATTGGAATTTCCGCTTGCATCGTAAATCACAATAAATTCTTTTGCGAGTCAGCTGACCACTTTAAATACTTTTTTCATTACAAAAATTTTGACCATTTGCTTGTCAACATCATTTATATGAAAAGACAAAAATTTGAGAAAACATAAATGAAACTTTATCATAATCAAAAATTTTTAGTGAATAATTGTCAACCACTTATCACAAAGTTTTGTTAGATTTTAATTTTAAAAAACAGTCTGTAATTACAGTACTTTAAAAAATATTCTGTTAATGATAATTCTTTTTATCTACAGTAGAATATGCACAAATGCATATTTTTTTAAAAATATAGTAAAATGTTCGCCTGACTCGTAGAATTATTTGTTTTGCTAAGCAAACAACAATTCAAGCAAAAAAAACATGCTTTTCTCAGTCAACTTCTATTGAAAATGGCTCATTTTTAGCGTGGTTTAATTTTTTATTAATTCAAAAACATTTTATAGTAGAAAAAATCGCAATATTGTCATAATTAGGGCTGGCAATTTAGGTTTATAAATTCGGCCGGCATCGGCTAAAAAATACAAGATTCAAAAATGTACAAACTAATTACAAGTCAGTGGCGTTAACTTTTCTCGAAGGCGCTATATTTCTAGGACATGCAAAGCATGATTTTGTTAAACTATTTAAAAAATTTACTCCTGAGAGTTAGCAAATACAAAAGCATTAAAAATATTCAATGTCCTGTATTTGATACTAAAGTGACCTATTTTGGGCTATAACTCGTTTAAGATTTTTATTCAGCACTTTATAAGCTTCATTTAGAGCACATGGTTTCATCTGTGTACACCACGGGTCCAAATTGACAATCCTTCTTTTACATTATCGCACTTATTGTATTTATTTTATGCCAATAAAATCTTTAAAGTATACACAAAAAATCATTTAAAAAAATTGAATCCATCGAAATGTTTATTTTGTTATTAAATTTGAATTTAAATCATCTCTAAAAGCCATTTGAAAATTTCGGTGTCAAAAGCTTCAAAATTTATGCAAATTTTATAGGATTTCATCAATTTTATTAATCGTTGATACAACTATGTCAAGCGCTTATCTTATTTAAGGTATATTGACTCGTACAAACGAAAAGCAAAATAAAGAAAGAAACCCAAAGTGAAGAATTAGGGCGACGTGAAAGCAAAGCTCTAAGAAAAGTTAATTGCGAAATGAGAAGTGACCAAAAAAGAAGTTTGACGAAGTTGAGGATAATGAAAAAGAAATTAACAATTGTCACTTTGAGAACACCTATCTCTAGCTCTAGTTCTTAAATGTACGGCTGAGATTTAAAATTTCCCATTACTGTCGACGTTTTTTATTTCTTCCTCGAGTTATATCACGATGATCATCGTTTCGATACCAAGACGGACCCGCTTGTGGCATATGCACTTCTCTTGAATCGCTGTTTCTTTCATCATTCTTTTTCACTAAATATTTGAAGCGGCTTTCTTTGACGAGCGGACAATCGGCTTTTAAATGATCCACAGCAAAGCAATTGTAACATTTTTTATGTTTCGAATCCATATTGCAATTCGCAGCGAAATGATACTTTTTTCCACAATTGTAACATTTTACTCTTGCAAGTTTTCTTAACATCGGTCGCTGAAGAAAACCCGTCGGCCAAGTGACCAGTGTTGCTCGTAATCCTTTTTCTGTTTTTTCCCATTCAAACTCGACATCCATTCCGACAGAGAGAGTTTGATAGCCGTACATGTTAATTACCGAGTAATGCACCAATACATCAGGTCCACCATCATTTGGGGCAATGAAGCCAAAGCCTCTCATGTCATTAAACGATTTGCATATGCCTCTTTGTCTTCTACGAAAATTGTTTCGCCACATTATCGCTTCAGCAACTTTTTTGATGAAGCTTCTTCTAAAATTTAAGGCTTGGCAGTTTCCGTGAACAAATTAAAAATAAATTTTTATTAAATAAATTTTGCTCATTTTGCTTGCATTTTAATAGCATGCTGTCAGAAATTAATTTTTAAATAGGATTTTAAACATTCTTCCTTATCAATTTATTAGCAATCGTTTGCATTCACATTTTAACAGGAAATAAATGATTATTCAGCTCCTTCTACTGCTTATTTTCTCTTTGCTCGTTGTTCAATTGTTTAATTACTAGATCTTCCAATGATTAAGAGAAAAATATGAGTTGCAAGTATTCAACGTTTTCAATAAGTGAAAATGTTAAAATTTCTTTTCTGGTTTAGTTCATTTCGAGTTTAAACAATATTTTACTTATGCACTTTAGATATCAACAAAGAAATTTTGGTGACAACATTTATTACCTATGTTTTATCGCTTTGTGAAGTAGCTTAAAACTTGAAATTAAACTTAGAATCAGCAAAGAATTTGCTGATTATTCGACTAACTCGATAATTTTAAGCTAAAAATTTTAAATTTTTTATCTTTTTTGTTTCTAAATTATAAACTTTATAAGAATTTGTTTTCAATTAATTTAAAAAATCATCTTTTAAATAATGTGAAAAAGTAAAATCTAAATTAAGCAAAGGCGCCTTAATCTATCACACATAATAAAAAATTAATAGAATTAAATAAAATAATTTTTTAAAAATTTTAATAATATGATAAATATTTGCTCGATTAACATTAAAATCAGACATTTTTTTATGCAAATTCAATTTAGCCTCAATTTCATTTGAGAAATGAATAAAAAGATTTTTGTTGAATTTTCTTTAATAAAATTAATTTGCTTAATAAAAAAATTTGATGGAAAGCTTAAATATGAAAAAACTAAAAAATTTGAAGCTGCTTTTAAAATGTTTTAATCATATTTAGATCAAAATACTTTTTTAATTTTTGCTTTAAAGTTTTATAAAATTTTTGAAGTTTAATTCGAACAGAATTTTGCATCACTCGTATGTTTGGCAATCCATTCGAGAAACGAAGAAACTCTAGTGTTCACACTTGCACGATCGATGCCGCACTGTTTATTGCTGTACGAAATAATGCCAACCAGTAAAATTTTACCATTGTCCTCTTTTTTCATGATCGGACCTCCAGAATCTCCTCTGCAAGCATCGCTGCCGATTTCAGCGGCGCAGAATTGCGGAGAGATCAACGCGTTGTGCCAATCATCGTTGCATTTATCAAAATTATACTCCGAAACTTTCAATTCAAGAAGTTTGCGCGAAGATGAGCTTTTCTCTGTTTGTCCCCATCCGGTCATGATTAAACTCCCATCGAGACTCGTATTCACTTGAACCAAGCATATCGGTCGAATGTTACCGGACAAATTCAGAGGCTTTTTTAGTTTGATCAAAGCGATATCGTTTAAAAAGTGTTTCGAATCGTATTCTTCGTGAATTTTGACGCTTACGATTCGAACGAATCCTGTCAATAAAGCAAACGTAAGTTTGAATTTGTAAAACGCACATGGAATTTTATTCGTTCCAACAGAAGGAGCAAACTTTGCGTCTGCAAATGAACCGATTTTTCTTTAGCTATGTGGGCGTTTTTGATTCAAAACAAAGCTTGAAATGAAGAGAAAGCAAACATTTTTCGAATTATTTTTGTAACAATATTTGAGTTTCTTCTCTGTTCGTTTTTTTTCTTTTGCAATCGAAAAACGCGAACGATTTGTACGCGTGGAATCGGTTTCAATGCTGACCACTTTAGCTACGCGTACGATGTTGAAATCAAAATGCGCTAAAATGCTCGTGTTAATGATGTCATTCAAGAATTTGTTTAATTAAAAAATGTTTCAGAAAACATTCTTAAGCTTTGCGCACAAAAAAGAAACTTTTTATTGAG
>NCKU01003702.1:0-14318 GCA_003675995.1 Dinothrombium tinctorium | reverse complement strand
CTCAATAAAAAGTTTCTTTTTTGTGCGCAAAGCTTAAGAATGTTTTCTGAAACATTTTTTAATTAAACAAATTCTTGAATGACATCATTAACACGAGCATTTTAGCGCATTTTGATTTCAACATCGTACGCGTAGCTAAAGTGGTCAGCATTGAAACCGATTCCACGCGTACAAATCGTTCGCGTTTTTCGATTGCAAAAGAAAAAAAACGAACAGAGAAGAAACTCAAATATTGTTACAAAAATAATTCGAAAAATGTTTGCTTTCTCTTCATTTCAAGCTTTGTTTTGAATCAAAAACGCCCACATAGCTAAAGAAAAATCGGTTCATTTGCAGACGCAAAGTTTGCTCCTTCTGTTGGAACGAATAAAATTCCATGTGCGTTTTACAAATTCAAACTTACGTTTGCTTTATTGACAGGATTCGTTCGAATCGTAAGCGTCAAAATTCACGAAGAATACGATTCGAAACACTTTTTAAACGATATCGCTTTGATCAAACTAAAAAAGCCTCTGAATTTGTCCGGTAACATTCGACCGATATGCTTGGTTCAAGTGAATACGAGTCTCGATGGGAGTTTAATCATGACCGGATGGGGACAAACAGAGAAAAGCTCATCTTCGCGCAAACTTCTTGAATTGAAAGTTTCGGAGTATAATTTTGATAAATGCAACGATGATTGGCACAACGCGTTGATCTCTCCGCAATTCTGCGCCGCTGAAATCGGCAGCGATGCTTGCAGAGGAGATTCTGGAGGTCCGATCATGAAAAAAGAGGACAATGGTAAAATTTTACTGGTTGGCATTATTTCGTACAGCAATAAACAGTGCGGCATCGATCGTGCAAGTGTGAACACTAGAGTTTCTTCGTTTCTCGAATGGATTGCCAAACATACGAGTGATGCAAAATTCTGTTCGAATTAAACTTCAAAAATTTTATAAAACTTTAAAGCAAAAATTAAAAAAGTATTTTGATCTAAATATGATTAAAACATTTTAAAAGCAGCTTCAAATTTTTTAGTTTTTTCATATTTAAGCTTTCCATCAAATTTTTTTATTAAGCAAATTAATTTTATTAAAGAAAATTCAACAAAAATCTTTTTATTCATTTCTCAAATGAAATTGAGGCTAAATTGAATTTGCATAAAAAAATGTCTGATTTTAATGTTAATCGAGCAAATATTTATCATATTATTAAAATTTTTAAAAAATTATTTTATTTAATTCTATTAATTTTTTATTATGTGTGATAGATTAAGGCGCCTTTGCTTAATTTAGATTTTACTTTTTCACATTATTTAAAAGATGATTTTTTAAATTAATTGAAAACAAATTCTTATAAAGTTTATAATTTAGAAACAAAAAAGATAAAAAATTTAAAATTTTTAGCTTAAAATTATCGAGTTAGTCGAATAATCAGCAAATTCTTTGCTGATTCTAAGTTTAATTTCAAGTTTTAAGCTACTTCACAAAGCGATAAAACATAGGTAATAAATGTTGTCACCAAAATTTCTTTGTTGATATCTAAAGTGCATAAGTAAAATATTGTTTAAACTCGAAATGAACTAAACCAGAAAAGAAATTTTAACATTTTCACTTATTGAAAACGTTGAATACTTGCAACTCATATTTTTCTCTTAATCATTGGAAGATCTAGTAATTAAACAATTGAACAACGAGCAAAGAGAAAATAAGCAGTAGAAGGAGCTGAATAATCATTTATTTCCTGTTAAAATGTGAATGCAAACGATTGCTAATAAATTGATAAGGAAGAATGTTTAAAATCCTATTTAAAAATTAATTTCTGACAGCATGCTATTAAAATGCAAGCAAAATGAGCAAAATTTATTTAATAAAAATTTATTTTTAATTTGTTCACGGAAACTGCCAAGCCTTAAATTTTAGAAGAAGCTTCATCAAAAAAGTTGCTGAAGCGATAATGTGGCGAAACAATTTTCGTAGAAGACAAAGAGGCATATGCAAATCGTTTAATGACATGAGAGGCTTTGGCTTCATTGCCCCAAATGATGGTGGACCTGATGTATTGGTGCATTACTCGGTAATTAACATGTACGGCTATCAAACTCTCTCTGTCGGAATGGATGTCGAGTTTGAATGGGAAAAAACAGAAAAAGGATTACGAGCAACACTGGTCACTTGGCCGACGGGTTTTCTTCAGCGACCGATGTTAAGAAAACTTGCAAGAGTAAAATGTTACAATTGTGGAAAAAAGTATCATTTCGCTGCGAATTGCAATATGGATTCGAAACATAAAAAATGTTACAATTGCTTTGCTGTGGATCATTTAAAAGCCGATTGTCCGCTCGTCAAAGAAAGCCGCTTCAAATATTTAGTGAAAAAGAATGATGAAAGAAACAGCGATTCAAGAGAAGTGCATATGCCACAAGCGGGTCCGTCTTGGTATCGAAACGATGATCATCGTGATATAACTCGAGGAAGAAATAAAAAACGTCGACAGTAATGGGAAATTTTAAATCTCAGCCGTACATTTAAGAACTAGAGCTAGAGATAGGTGTTCTCAAAGTGACAATTGTTAATTTCTTTTTCATTATCCTCAACTTCGTCAAACTTCTTTTTTGGTCACTTCTCATTTCGCAATTAACTTTTCTTAGAGCTTTGCTTTCACGTCGCCCTAATTCTTCACTTTGGGTTTCTTTCTTTATTTTGCTTTTCGTTTGTACGAGTCAATATACCTTAAATAAGATAAGCGCTTGACATAGTTGTATCAACGATTAATAAAATTGATGAAATCCTATAAAATTTGCATAAATTTTGAAGCTTTTGACACCGAAATTTTCAAATGGCTTTTAGAGATGATTTAAATTCAAATTTAATAACAAAATAAACATTTCGATGGATTCAATTTTTTTAAATGATTTTTTGTGTATACTTTAAAGATTTTATTGGCATAAAATAAATACAATAAGTGCGATAATGTAAAAGAAGGATTGTCAATTTGGACCCGTGGTGTACACAGATGAAACCATGTGCTCTAAATGAAGCTTATAAAGTGCTGAATAAAAATCTTAAACGAGTTATAGCCCAAAATAGGTCACTTTAGTATCAAATACAGGACATTGAATATTTTTAATGCTTTTGTATTTGCTAACTCTCAGGAGTAAATTTTTTAAATAGTTTAACAAAATCATGCTTTGCATGTCCTAGAAATATAGCGCCTTCGAGAAAAGTTAACGCCACTGACTTGTAATTAGTTTGTACATTTTTGAATCTTGTATTTTTTAGCCGATGCCGGCCGAATTTATAAACCTAAATTGCCAGCCCTAATTATGACAATATTGCGATTTTTTCTACTATAAAATGTTTTTGAATTAATAAAAAATTAAACCACGCTAAAAATGAGCCATTTTCAATAGAAGTTGACTGAGAAAAGCATGTTTTTTTTGCTTGAATTGTTGTTTGCTTAGCAAAACAAATAATTCTACGAGTCAGGCGAACATTTTACTATATTTTTAAAAAAATATGCATTTGTGCATATTCTACTGTAGATAAAAAGAATTATCATTAACAGAATATTTTTTAAAGTACTGTAATTACAGACTGTTTTTTAAAATTAAAATCTAACAAAACTTTGTGATAAGTGGTTGACAATTATTCACTAAAAATTTTTGATTATGATAAAGTTTCATTTATGTTTTCTCAAATTTTTGTCTTTTCATATAAATGATGTTGACAAGCAAATGGTCAAAATTTTTGTAATGAAAAAAGTATTTAAAGTGGTCAGCTGACTCGCAAAAGAATTTATTGTGATTTACGATGCAAGCGGAAATTCCAATTCTTTTCTCACTTTTCCGGCGAAATTGAAGCTCCTTTTTTAAAGGTAAGTTTAAGAAGAGAGTTTCGCATGACTTCAACAGCTTTTATTATTCAATTAATTTCAATATCTTGAATTTATTTCAAAAGACGTAGAAAAGATCAAAATGGCAGCGGAAAGCAGCGATCGTTGCGAACAAATGATTACACCGTTAACATCGATTATGTCAGTAGATGAGTCGGATGAAAATTTGTCAAAGAGAAGTTTCAACTCTTTAACATCGCATTCTGAGCAAAGTATGAGGATGAATACTTATGATACAATACCAGGATCAAGTAAATTGAGAGAAACTCTGAACGATGACCAAAAAAACAATTTTTCACTTGATAAATCAAACAGCGATGAATTGATAGCTCAATCTACGTTTATGTGTAAGGTTTGTGGCGACAAAGCCAAAAACGTTTCCTATGGTGCATTGTCGTGCTTAGCATGCAGATGCTTTTTTCGTCAATGCGTTCTCGATAAAGTCGAATTTCGCTCTTGCATATGGGGTGGCAATTGTGAGATAACAGTTTCGAATAGAAATAATTGTCGATATTGTCGTTATAAGAAATGTTTCGCTGTTGGAATGGTGAAAGAAGAAGTTGGAAAAGGCGTTGAAAAAAGCGAACAATTTTTAGTATGCGGAGTTTGTGGCGACGAAGCAAGAGGTTCTAATTATGGAGTCGATTCGTGTAGAGCGTGCGCCATATTTTTTCGCAGTACCGTTTTGTCTAAAATCAAATACAAATGTAATTCTGGTGGCAATTGTGAGATAACAATTTTGAATAGGAAAAGTTGTCAATATTGTCGTTATCAGAAATGCCTCGCGATCGGAATGGATAGAAAAACTGTCTTCAGCAATAAAAAGTCGAAACTTGCGCGAGATAAAGTGAATTCAAATCTCGTTGAAATATTGAGCAAAAAGGTGGAAAACGAGGAGCAAGTAGTAAAATATTTAGAAGAGGAAATTTCAGAAGGTCTTCACCGTAAATCTGCTATTCGAGAAAAGAAGGCAAAATCTCCATTAAAATGCGAAGTTTGTGGAGACAAAGCCAGATGGTCGAGTTATGGTGTTATCGCATGTAATGCTTGCGGGATTTTTTTTCTTCGCTACGTACGAAATGATTTGGATCATCGCGAGTGTTGCTGCGATGGTAATAGCGAGATAACAAGTGAAAATAGAAATCGTTGTACATATTGTCGTTATCAGAAATGTCTCGCTGTAGGAATGATGGAAGAAAATGTTAACTTATTTCAAAGATCAAAGCAAAAGCGAGAAAATAATGATTTTGACCCTCGAGGTAAATGCTGCCATGACGAAGAAAGAGCAAATAAATTAGCGTGAAATTAATGAAGATGTAATTGATTTGTGATTTTATTAAATTCGAAAAGAAAAAAATTTAAAGGTTGTAGTAAATTTATTGAAAAATGTTTGTTTGTAACCATTTCAGACTAAACATTTGTGATCCTATCGATTCTAATTAAGACCTTAATCTTGTGATTAAAATTTCACTTACAATTTCCATTTTTTTTGTGCTCAACAATTATTCATTTTTAAATTAATTCTTTTCTCATTGATCAAAATGTTACTAAAGCGTAAGCAGTTATTGAATATTATTATTTGAAAAACATTTCAACCAAAAAAAGGAAAATTAATTTTTGAAAAGTGCATTTACCTTTTAAAAGTTATTTTAAACTTAAATTTCTTTTCGAATTTTATTTATCATACGAATTGAATTTTTAAATAAAGATAAATCAAAAATTAACTGCGTTTAAAATCAGAAGAAAAAATTTAAATAAATGGAGTCAAAATTAAATATGATCGAAAATGACAAAATAGTGTAAAAAATTAGCTTTTAATCGTAAGTAAATAGTTATTAAAATGTAAATTCAATATTTTGTATCATAAATTAAATAACAGAAAAATGTTTCATTTGAAAAAAAATAAGCGAAATGAAAAGAAGTCGAATTTTGTTCAAAAATTAAAATAGAAGTGAAGTTGTTATAATCGTTTTCATGAATTGAAAACTTTAAACTTGGCAACCAATTTTCTTTAATTGCTCTTACAAGCAAAACAGTTTATGAACAATGACCATAAAAAAATCCAGAGTGACAATGCTGAATAATCAGAGCTTTAGTGCTTTTGGTGTGAATATGATTTTAAAACAATTTTTAATAAGCAGATAAGTAGAAAACACGTTTAAAATCATATTCATAATTTAATCTTTAGAGTAATTGATTTCAAAATAAAGATAAAATGAAAGCTATTTAATAAAACGTACACATAATTTGTCTACGGCACACTTCTTGAAAAGCTTAGCAAACAGCTTGCCAGAACAATAATGTCTGCAGCTAAAGAAGGAGAATCTAGCAACGTCAATAGAAGACGAAGGGGTAAAGTCGATTGGTATAGTGCTGAGAGAGGATTTGGTTTCATAAAGCCAAAAGGTGGTGGAACCAAAGTATTCGTTCATCAAACAGTTATTCAAATGTCTGGCTTTCGTGAACTTTTTGCAGAAGATGAGGTTGAGTACGAAAGTAAAATTACAGAAAAAGGATTATCAGCAACACTTGTCGTTCGCCTAGAAAGTGAAGAAGAAAAAATTTCTGCCCAACAACCAATGTCAATTGAAAATCCAGATAGTGATAGAAGTAAAAATTATAGCGAGTCTTCGGAGCAAAACGCCGCACAGATCGATTTGCCACCGCAAATGCCGAGATGCAGTATTTGCAAATCATATGATCATACAGATGAAAAATGTCCTTTAAAAGGCAATGAAAGTCTCCAATATTCAGTAAAACAGGTTTTAGGAAGCAGTCCAGAAGAAAGTTCAGAAGAAGATTGCATGCAAGCTGCCGGCACGTCTTATTCTCTTACTGTTGAGCGTTTAACTGACAGAGAAAAAATCCAAAGCAAAAATAGAACGACGAACACCGTAATTGAGGGGAAGTCATATGCGTCGGTCGTAGCGAAAGGCAAAAGAGACAAAGACAAGTGGTAAAGGTGAAAGTGTCCAAAAAGATTTTTGAATTACATCGGTTGGCTGACTTTTTAATTTTCCTCGACTTCAACATTTTCCTCTTCATTTCTCATTTCACAATTTGTTTTGCTTTGCTTTTTGCCTCTTTCATTCTTTCGCTTTTTTTTTGCTTTAAAGTTTTAATAATTAAAATTGTAAAAGATCAGTTCGCGTTTTACATAATTGAATCAAATACATTTGAAAAAGTAAACCAATGAATTTCTATACAGGAACATAAATTTTCAAAAACTTTGGATGACGAAATTTTCAAACTTCTTTTTAAAGATAATTTTATGAAATTGCCTTTTTTATGTGACATTTTAATGCTAAAATAAACATTTTGATAAGAAATTATATCAATTTCAATATTAAAAATGGTTTAAAGCATTTTCGAACGAGATTTTGTTTTTCGACTACAAAAAATTTCTTCTGCACTTCTTTTTAAATGATTTTCAACAGAAAAAATTGAAATGAAGAATATGGATGATCTTAGCTCAAAGGTTAGTTTGGATGCAACATACAATTTTTACATTTTTGTCAATTAGAAATAATAATATTCCTATAGAAAGCGAGTTTGGTCTTCACTTATTCTTTAATTATATCGTTTAATAGTAAAATGTTTCTTCTAGCAGAAATGACTCAGTTTAGAAATGTTCAAAATGGTTAAAGCAATAATTTTTTGATTGAGTCTTTAAGAAATTAAAGAAGTTTTTAATTTCAGAAAAAAATTTTTACTTACTTTTTTAAAAGTGTTTATTCTTAAGCAACTCAACTTGATTTTAATTAATACAATTGAGTGCAAAGCAACGCGAAAAACGCTTTCGTTAGATTCTACGTTACATTTTTGTTCAAAACATTCATTCAAAGAAAATCAAGTCATTCTTATTTTATTTCAAAATAGTTCAAATTTAATAAATGAGAAATTGAAACATTCAATTTAAAAATTTTTATTCCTTCACTTTAAAATTTGATTTATAAAATGATAAAAAACTTTCTTAAAATTCTGTTGTTCATCAATTTTTTTTAATGTTTAAATGAAATAATTTTTAAAAGAGCTTACGATTTTCAATTAATATGTTTAGTCTTTAAAATTAATTTTTAAAGAAGTAATGGGAAAATATTTTTGTAAGTTTTTGAAGTGTTAAAAAGAAATCTTTCAAAAAGCATACTTAAAAAACAAAAGAATTAATAAAATATTTAAATTTTAATTCACTTACAAACAAATAAATTAAAATTAAACAATTATCGATTGAATTAATCATTTTTTAAAATTTTAATTTATTCGAAATTTTTTTCATTAAAAAATGGTTAAATAATATAAAAAAATTATTAAGATTTCTTAATAAAAACATATTAAAGTTGAATTATAATAGATTTCAAATTTTATTCTTCAATTAATAATACAAAAGAAGTTAAATACAATTTTGATAATTAATCAAATATTAAAGAGAATAATAATCCGAGAATCCTCTTGTCCGAAGAGCGAGTAGCGAGGATATGGAAGGCGAAAAAGACCGCGTAACGTTAGCATTGACAAATAGCATACGATTCATTTTCCGTTTGTTTGACTACAGAAACCCCGACAATAGGAAAATTTATGTTCGTTTGAGTGTTTTTGATTGATAGAAAATTTTTTCATTTTTCAATTTTATAGTTCATTGGTTTTAAAAAGTAGCATTAATTTTACAAATTGCATTTGTTAAAATGCTTCATATCATTAATCTTTTTTAATATTACACCTTATTTACAGTCAATTTTAATTCATTTAACACTTTTGTCAAAACTATTAATAGATGCAGCGCTTCGCTTCGAGTTTGTCAGAACTATTAACGCTGTTATCAATTCATTTAATAACAACAGTAATCACAATACAAATAATAATCAATTTTCGTTATTTTTGAATTCATTGATTAAACTGTCCACATTTTTTATTATTGTGATTATGGACATTGAAAAAATGAATTCAAAAACCCGAAATCAACAAGATGGGAAGTGATCAAAACGAAATAATGTCCTGATCATTGGTGTTCATTTACGAAAAGAAATGATGCTTTCGAAATGATAAAATACTCATTGCTTTTCATTTTAAAATAGTCACATTCAGACAAAGATACATTAAAAGTATGTATTCGCTGAAAATCGGACCAAAAAGAAAAATGTATACGTTGAACATCATACCTCTTACATAGATTATAATTCAGATGTTAATGATACATCATTTATGTAAGAGGTATGATAATCAACGCATACATTTTTCTTTGTGATCCGATTTTAAGCATTTGCATCGCCTTTATCAATATTCATTTTTACTTAATTCGTTTGTAAATATAAATATTCGAAAAACATAATTTTATAGAAATTTCGAATATTTTATTAAAAATTTCTGCCAGTGACATTTTTCAGTTGATTTTAAATTAATTGTTAGAATATGAATTTTTATTTTCAATAGCGAAACAAGCGAAAAAGACATACAAGGGTATTAAAAATATATGTTTAGTTATTTTACAATTGTTATATGCGATCTTAAAAGCGGCAGAGTGAAGAATTTTTTTGAAATTAAAATAAAAACAGAAAAACAAGATTAATTATTAAAAAAGTAGTTTTAAGCATTAGTTTTAACAATGATTTTCATAAAATAATACAATATTTGCTGTCATAACAAGCTTGATGACAATCTTCAAGACCAGCATTTTCCAATATCCATTTCAAGTGTAAATAAACAGGAATGAACACTGAAATAGCATTGGGTTGACAGCTTACTTCTTTGTTATTTGAGGTGCTCAGTATGTCTGATTTTGATGTGATGCCGACAAGAGTTCATTTATGGTTGACTCGTAACATAAGAGGACCACCAATGTCGCCGTCACAAACGCTTTCACCTTTGTCAACTTTTGCGCAAATAATCATAAATGAAGGGATCGTCGAAAATTTACATAAAATTCCACGAACATCAGCTTCTTGAAGTATGTATGGAAAATTAGAGAAGACAGGTTGAAGATTGCACCAGCCTAAATTTTCATAGATTTATTCAATGTTTTTATTTTTGAGTTCGGTAGACAAATTGGACTTTGCTCAGACGTGAAGTTAATTTGATGCGGCAGTTCGATCAAACCAATGTCGTGAAAAGGTAAACGAATAAGATAATCTTCGTGAATTTGCCATTTTAGTGCTTTTATAAACTTGAGTTTTCGCAAGTCTGATGATCCTAAACCTACGTTAACTTGTTCAACATCTTTTAAACAGTGCGCTGCAGTTAATATATGAAGATTGCTTATAAGTGATCCTCCGCAAGATGTTCAATATTCAGTGCCATTTGGATATTTATTTTGAAGCTCAAGATAAGCCATCCAAGGGTAAACAAAACTAGCAATTACTTTGTCTCCATCATATATCCTGTCATTAGCAACTTCCACCCCACATTTATTAGCTGTCAATAAATTTCTTAGGTTTATTAAGTTTCTTAAGTTTTTTAAGAAGATAATTATATGATACATACAACAGAAATTTTCTATTCTATTCGTTAGTGCGAAAAAGAAAATTAAATGAACAGCAAAGAATGTGAGAAAAGGCTTCATTGTGCTTAACTCAATGCTTGAACCTGAAAATAATTTTGTTCTTTTTATTCAAATGTTTTTTATTTTTTGATCTAATTTTTTGCTATAAGTTCAATTGATTGACAGAACAATTTCCATTGTTTAGTTTTTTTATTTTTCTTTCCCATTTAGGCACATTGCTTGCTAAATTTTCACATGAACATTGTGTTTTGCAACAAGAGAGAAATAATTTTTCCCATTTCTCTGAATTCGATTTTTTCACAGAAACTCTGAAAAAGTGAGCACTGAGTAAGCAGTAAGATCCTGTAAAATATTACGATTGCTGATACAGTATAGGAAGAAATTTTTTCACGAATCAATCATTTAATATTTTATCAGAGTGAAACGCGTCAATTTTGGCCATGTTCGCGACAATATTTAAAGCATTTAAAAGAAAAAATAAGCACAGTTATTAATTCTGTTTTAACAAACAGTTTTCAGTGTATTCGAGTGAAAATGAATAGTTTTTTTGACGATTTCATTACATGTTAAATAAGTTGCTTTTGTGCTAGTTAGAACAAAAAATTAGAATGAATTCTTACATAAACAATTTTTAAAAATGTTAGAAGCAGACTTCATCATGATTATAAGTTTGATTCTTTGGAAAATAAGTGAGGAATATTAATTCAACAGACTCATTGTTTCAGAAAATGTTTTGCCGCTATGGATATTGCTTCATCACCGTTCGAACGGTGATCAGCAAATTTAACACATTTTTTTGCTTTCTTATCGCATTTAAAAGCTATTGCATAAAGTAGAATTTCAACTCAAAGTGAATTGTTAATTTTGTTTATAAAATTTAAAAATATTTTTTCAAAACTCACTTTACAAATGCGAACTAATCGAGTGTAAAATAATAAATGATTAAGACTGACTTGTTTCGTTTTGACAAAGTAGTTCACGACTTCATCCTCACCTTTCATTCAATCTCATTGTTGTTTCGATTTCATCAATAGTAAATTAAGAAATGTGAGAATAGTCTTCATCGTTTCAACGATATCTTGTGAATTTGTAAGGCAAGATATTTCGACTGAATTGCAAAATTCGTTGTTTTTCTTGAAAAGTTTTTTTAAGCAAACTTTTGCTAATCCATTTGATTGACAGGCTATTCATTATTCTATTGCTCTAACTTTTAGTTCATGCGTTTAATTCTATGAACTTGTTATTCTGACGTTCATATACATTCATAACAGGTGTTCTTTGAATCTACTTTTGCATGTAGCTATCGCACTCATAATTCTACATGATCTCAACCTTTGAGAGCTCGTGAAATTTAATTAAGTTTACTTCTCAACCGCAAACAAAAAAAGTTCAAGATTATAAATATGTTTAAAAAAAGATTATGATTATGAAACTTCTCTGCTCAAATTTATGTTTAGAAATAACAAATTTTTGCAGCTAAAATTGTAAAAATTTTAATTTTTTCCTGATAGGCGACCAAACTACAATCTTGAAGTCCGAACACTAATTTTTTGTGATAACTTTTGAACGAACGAATAAAAGTTTATAGTGTGTTGAAAATTGTTCATCATTATGAGATACTTATAATTAACTAAGTGCGAAAACAAAACAAAAAAATAAAATTGGGACAAAGAATGCAAAGGGCATTTTAAAGCTGATGACATTAAAAATTTAAAGTGGGCGTAGAAATATTAAAGAGATGGCAAACGATGAGTCGCATCAAAAAAAAAAACAATAATTTATTCAAAACAACATTCGTTCTAATACAATTACACTTTTGATGTCAATTATTAAAAATGAAAATTTTCATTTTTAAAAATTTTTTCAACTAACTGTTAGTCGTTGTGAAGTGTGTGTGTTTGAAATTCGAACTTTTAGCCAATTAAATCACATCCCATTCTGGCACCTTCGATTGTATCAACATCTCGTTAAAGCCTCTAAGCACGAGACAGTTGTAAATCTTTTTTTTATAATCGCTGATTTCGTGCTAAACGAAACTCTTTTTTCTTTAAAAAGACCATAAAAATTTTTCACTTACATTTTCTACAAAAAGCTCTTTAAAATTTACAAATTTTCGACTAAATTTAAATTAATTTACCACTTATGCATTTAATTAAGTTTATGATTACGTTTTGCTATTGAGTTCTTGCTTGAAAATTCGGAAAACTACAATTAATATGAAAATGTTAGATAGAGAAAGATGTTAAATTATTTGAAACTGTAGCAAGGTTGACATTTTTTATCATATAACGTCATCATGATTAATTAATCGATAGTTATTATGATGAAAACAGATGCATTTGCTTATAAAACTCACGTGAAATGAAACAATTGTCAAGACGCCTTAAATTAAAAAAAAATGAAAATGAATAGGAAAGGATAAAAGCCGAAGCTTTCTATTCCCTCACTCATATTGAAAATTTTTCTGTGTGAAACAATGATCAAAACGATTATTTTCATTCTTCTTTTAGAATTATTAAGCTGCGTTCAAGTGAAGTCTGATAGCGACAATAAAGTGAAATACCTAGCGGCTTTCACTCGGTTATCATACGAAGCGGAAACAGCGACACAAGCGGAAAATGTGAAAGTATTTCTCGATGGCATTGTGTTAATAGCGGCAACGATTGCCCCTCAAATTTCACTCATCGCTAATATTGCAGCTTTAATAGCAAATCCGTTAGTAGGCAATGGTCCCGAATCTAAAGAACTTCAACTTATGAAGAAAGAATTTGAGAATGTGCGAAATCGGCTGAAAGTAATAAGCAAAAAATTAAATGAGCTTCCTGGAAAATTTTCGGCAGTTCTCGCGAAAAAAGATTTAAAAGATAAAATTAATGACATTTATTTGCTGAGCGTTCATCAGTCTAACTATATGGATGAACGAAACGAGATAAACAAATTCGAATTGAAAAATGCTTGCCAAAAATTTGATATGTATAAGACGATTCTTTTATTTCACAGAGAAATCGTGAATCATGACAATGAGGCCAATAGAGAAATCTCTTTGTATCGAGCAATGATACAAGACCACGATCGACGAACCTTTTCCGCATTGGCAAAAGTTGTTTCTCTCAATTTTGTTCAGGCTTTCCAGTTCTATGCCATCTGTTTTCATCTCATTCATTCTAAAAGAAGCGGATTTATCAAAATGTTGAAGAAGAGAATTCAAGATATAAATCATAAGTTCATAGAGATTATTCGATCATTTAGAGATATCGACGATTATTTAACAAATGATACAAATGTCATTCAATTTGCGAAAAGTGATTCGTCGATGTTTTTGGACGAGAATGAGAAACTATCACACAAGGATTTTGCAGAGAGATTGTACAAGAAGTTGAATGAGAAATACTATTGGAAAAAATGGGTTGTAGGCAGCTATAGCGATCAAGCCGTAGGTTGTTCCGTTCATTCAGTTTTCGCGCGTTCGAATTTATTCTTTAAGTTCAGAAAAGCAGAGCGAAGTTATTTCGCTGGTTTTTTGAGAAATGAAACCGAAACAGTTGGTCCATTGGTAGATAAGTATTTTAATTACAAAAAATACGGTTTGGTAAAGGAATACGTTTCATCAGGATGCAGCATTAAGAGCAGAAATCATTGTTTTGACTTACTCTCGTATGCTTCTAAAAAATTGCCAATAGACGTTTCTTTGTATTGTGTAGAAAATGGTTTTGATCTTCAAGTTGCAGGTCCTGTCAAAAATCGATTCAATATTTCGATATCATATGATTATAATATAAATAAGGCACCATTTTCAGCATTTTTACCTTATCAATTCACTGGGATTCATTTCTCAATAGGAAATAAATGTTATCGTTATAATACCTGCAAACACGCTACAATGATCGTTGTGTAAAGAATTGAAACATATTTTCGTGACTTCTTTATTAACTTGGTTTTTTAAATTCTT
>NCKU01003701.1:0-14319 GCA_003675995.1 Dinothrombium tinctorium | reverse complement strand
ACGTTAATCTTAATTATTATATGAATTTTTGTTCATAAGCAAAATATTTTTTACGCGTAGCTAATTTTAAAATTTAATAAAAAAAAATATTTATTTAAAATTCTATTCTATACTTACACTAATTCACATTGTATAAAAAGTGTAGTAATTACGCGCATTCCAGCACCACAAGCATACACATGGAGGTAGATTTCATAATACAATCGTTTATCTATTAGATCTACCCTTCAAATCACTCGGGGTTTTTTGAACATTTTTTCCTCACAATAAAAAACAGAAAAACACTCCACGTGTTTTTGGAAATTAAAATTCGCTGTGAGAAGCATTTAAAAATGTTTTTTGCTTTTCAAAACAAGTTTAATCTTCTGCTTTGACATTTCGAAAAAAAGTTTAATTACTAAGAATAAATAACAGATGTTTTAGGTAATGAATTAGTTTGTCTTAATTTTGTATCCTTCTTAAGTTAAAGGCCAAAAGTGATTTTTTTCAAAATAATGGTAAAATTTTCACAGTGCAGGCGAATAATTCTGTTTTTTCTACAAAACTTAAAAGCAAATTTAAAGTTGCTTCAAAAATTCTACATTTTCGTTATGTTTAGAAGTTGAATTCAATGCATTAAAACAAGAAAATTGAATATTTTAACTATTATAAGAGGGTTTATATAACAAAAAATGCGCTATGTGGGCTATTGTCGATGCACAGCTCTACTCAGTGTTTAGCATTTTGTGCGCAATGATCGAACAAATTTTTCGGACACAATAGTGCAGATTTAGGAGATGAAAATTGTGTTGTTTGTTAATATACACTTTTGGAAATAATAACGTTCCTCCAAATTAAAAATTAGAATTGAATCGATACTTAACGATCAGAATTACAGAAAAAACAATTCAACTCTTAATGGCAAGTTGAACACTGTAATGTTCAAGATTAAACATCATCGCGTTAAGCGATAAAAATTGATGCAGATTTTGGGATAGGAATGTTATTATTTCCGAAAATATATGAACAACTTCTGCCCATTTTATGCATTGATTCATGCAGTTACAATCTACTCATGAATTCAACAGCTCAATGACAGCGCTCGTCTATTTTAGCTTCGATCGTTGAGAGATGTTACTATGAAACGCCCCGTGAAAAATCGTCTGCAAACGTCGGGAGTCGGGAGTCAAAATCGGTCGAAGTGCCGATTTAGAAAATGCGTTTTGGCGACCGAAGTGGAAATCGGCGAATGAAAACGAAACGAACAGTTGAAACGAACAGCGCGACAAAGGAAGCGAACAGAGCGCGAGAAACGAGAGAGCGGAGGAAGGAGGCGAGCGCAATGAAGCGACAGTCCCGAAAAAGACGAAATCATGGTGTTGGCAGATTTGGGAAGAAAAATCACAAACGCTCTCCGTTCTTTGGGCAATGCGACCATTATTAACAAAGAGGTTTTGGACGGGCTCCTCAAAGAGGTGTGCACCGCGCTGCTCGAAGCCGACGTCAACATCAAACTCGTAAAACAGCTCCGCGAAAATGTGCGGCAAGTGATCGATTTCGACGAAATGGCCGCTGGCCTCAACAAGCGACGTATGATTCAAATGGCTGTCTTCAAAGAGTTGGTCAAACTCGTCGATCCCGGCGTCAAGGCCTGGCTGCCCACCAAAGGCCGCCCCAACGTTATTATGTTCGTCGGATTGCAAGGAAGCGGAAAAACTACTACATGCACCAAAATGGCTTATTACTATCTCCGTAAAGGATGGAAGTGTTGTCTCGTGTGTGCGGACACCTTCCGTGCAGGTGCCTTCGATCAGTTAAAGCAGAATGCCACTAAGGCTAGAATTCCATTCTACGGCTCTTATACCGAGTCCGATCCGGTTGTTATTGCTTCCGAAGGTGTCGAAAAGTTCATTAGCGAAGGCTTCGAGATAATCATTGTGGACACGAGTGGGAGACACAAACAGGAGAAATCACTATTCGAGGAAATGTTAGCAATTCAAAACGCCATCCAACCCAATTTAGTGATATTCGTGATGGACGCCTCAATAGGTCAAGCTTGTGAAGCGCAGGCACGAGCTTTTAAATCGAAAGTAGATGTCGGAGCCGTTGTTGTTACTAAATTAGATGGTCACGCAAAAGGTGGAGGAGCATTAAGTGCAGTTGCAGCCACCAACTCGCCCATAATTTTCATCGGAACAGGAGAACATATAGACGATTTCGAACAGTTTAAAGTAAAACCGTTCGTTTCTAAATTATTAGGAATGGGCGACATCGAAGGATTGATCGATAAAGTCAATGAATTAAAATTAGATGATAATGAAGAATTAATCGAAAAGTTAAAGCATGGCGAATTTACACTTAGAGATATGTATGAACAGTTCACAAATATAATGAAGATGGGTCCTTTCAATCAAATTTTAAATATGATTCCTGGTTTTGGCGCAGAATTAGCGAAAGGTGCTTCAGAAGCTGAATCAATGGCTAGATTGAAAAGATTGATGACAATTATGGACTCAATGAGTGATGCAGAGCTAGACTCAAGAGAAGGAGCAAAACTATTCACAAAACAAACAACCAGAATCGTAAGAGTAGCACGTGGAAGTGGTGTTACTGTGCGTGAAGTTCAAGAACTTTTAACGCAATATACAAAATTCGCAGCAGTCGTTAAGAAAATGGGTGGAATAAAGGGATTGTTTAAGGGTGGTGATATGAGTAAAAATGTGAATCCATCTCAAATGGCCAAGTTGAATCAGCAGATGGCCAAAATGATGGATCCCCGTGTATTACAACAGATGGGCGGAATGTCAGGTCTTCAAAATATGATGAAGCAGCTGCAAGGTGCCGCTGCACAAGCTCATAAATAGATTGTATTTAAGCTCATTTTCGTATAAATGTATTTGTTAAAAAAACTTTTTAATTTTTCATTTCCATGAGAAAGCGAGTCATTTCTTTTGCTCGAGCTGTGTATCATTTATTCTAAACAAATTTTGACTACTGGAATGTAAAAAAGACTGCGGAGAGCTTGATGAGCTGGAGTTTTGTTTTTCATCGTTTCGTTTCGATACATCCTCTTCCGTTTTGACGCTGTTCCACGCGATACTACTGATGATTAATGTCGAATTGCTGACTTCAGGAATTTTTGTAGACGTTTTCGATTCGGGAAAATCAGTCGAATCTTTTTCCGGAGCTTCATGCTCCGGCAAAATGTTAATTCCATAAATGATAGTTAAAATTGTGATAAATATAAAAGCCACTAAAACAGTTATTCCAATAATAATAAGAAATTGTAAAGCCCTGTTGCTTCCTGTGATGTCGAATAATTCTTTCTCCATTATTACAAGCATTAAAAGAAATGCGTTCACAACAATAATAATTTGACGTGAATGAGATCGATTAAAATGAAGCCTTCAGGTTTACTGTAAAAAGCGATCTAAAACAACTCTGAAAACTTTTTCAAAAAGCTTACTATGTCAGCATTATTTTTTCTATAATTGTTTAGATTTAGATGCCTAGAGATTTTTAATATCTGCCAAAAATTTCTCGTCTAGTCACATAAATAAAGGCGTATACCCAAAGCGGGTCAAATTCACCAAACTCGTGAAAACTTTTTTCTATTTGATAAAAATTTAAGTTTCAATGCTATTGTTTTCGACTCCTTTTTACCCTTTATTAAAATACTTGCATTATACAAAACTATAAAAAGTTAAGGAAAAGATTAAATAAAACAAAACATGAAAAAATCCAATGCGAGTCGTTTCATTAATTTCAGATTATTTTTATTTTATTTTCAGATTATTTTCGAATTAATTTTTAGCTCGTGTTCAAAGTTTTCATTTCACATTTTGATTTTGTCCCAAGGTTTTGTTAAATTTGTATTTTTTCGTTTTTAAAATTATTAACTCTAATTACCTTTCAATATTTGGTTACTATTTTTTGTTTACAAATGTAAATTTATGTAAACTTTAAAGTTTGGACTTTCTTTGATACTCTGAGCAAAGCGAACAAACTCACTCCCGCCTTTGCTTAGCTTAGTGTACCGCCCTGCACATTAATCAGTAAAAAACTTCACATTTAAATGCCTTTATAGAAAAAGATGCAAATATGGACCGCTGATATTCGCAAAGTCGAGGTTCTCGTAAGATCGTTAAACCGAAAAATTTGAGCGAACGCATTTCAACGCCATTCAACTGTTTCAGACAAGGTACTTAAAAACTTTTTAATCTTGTTCGAAAAGCTCTCGCAAAATAATACCAAAATTGAATACATTGATCAATACGAAACTCTTCAGAGAAAAATTTTGCTTTTTACCTCTTTTATTCATTTATCCCAAATTTTCATCTCATAGTGCTTTTACTAATACTTGAGAACAATTTAAAAAGTGAGGTTTAAGTGCTCACTTTTGACAAAAGAATCGCAGATTTATAAAGAGAATGCAGCGCACACGAGGCGAATGAAGCATTTCCCTACTGGAGCTCATAAGACTTGATGCTCAAAATCTTTTGTTGTTTGGGTGGCAAGATGAAAAATTATGCATCATAAAAAGCGAATTCTTTCTTGAGTGAATTAAATTTTTGAAAAAATTTATTATTATTTATAATAAAATAATTATAAATTGACGAATTGAATTAAAATGTTGGATCCAAGAAGACAAACTCTTTGCTAGAACTTATGATTTCATTTTTAAAATTTTTCCGATTAACAGTTTTTGCGGTTTATTGTGTTTTAAAAAATTTTAAAAATGTGTTTACGCTAATTTTGGAAGAAACGATAATTAGTTCTTCACTTAGCAACGAAAATATGATTTCGAAGCCAATTTTAAATGTCTTATTTTTAATAAAATCGCAATTTTGTTTTGAAAATAAAAAATCATAATACAAACATTTTCGCTAAACATTTGCTAATTGATACCTTTTTTGATTTGTCTTTAAAATGTAACTCTAAACACGATTTATGTGATTACTACAAAAATATGTGAATTATGTGATTTTGTTTTAAAGAAATTTTAATTGAATTAAGTGAATCTTAATTTTGACTTGAATGTTTTCACTTTTTCTTTTTTCTTTGCATTTTTGTAAAGAATCATTTTCTTTCATTCAAAAATTGTGACGATTTTAATAAATTAAGTTTTTAAAATAAGAATTTTAAGAAAAATAAATCGATGTGAATGCGCAACAAAGCGCCAGAACTGATGTACCAATCATCATATTCAAGCACCTGAAAAATCGTAAGCAAAATAATATTTTGACTTCTCTAATTATTACTCATATTAAGAAATTTTTCTTCATGTGTAGAAAAAGTTTAAGAATCTGATAAACAAGAAACTCATTTTTTTCAAATTATCTCTAATTTTGAAGCCGAATAATTTTGCAGATTTGTTTTAACTACTTTAAGAATTGACTAATTAAGCAGTTCTAAAAATCGGCTTTTCTCTACTCGACCTCACTACATTTTGTTTTTATTTTTTTAATGTTAAGATGATTGACAAATATGATTTATCAATGAATGAATCTTAAATGATGAATTTATTCATTGCAACTAGTTCAAGCTTGTGGCTCGTGATAATAGAAATCGAATTTGAGAAGCTAGTAGCTGCACAATTTTCCTAATGCTAGGTAATGTTGCAACTTCAGATTATACTTATGCTCGCAGCATAATCGGCCGCATCTTTACGCATTATCGGCGCACACAATTAGATTTTGCTTCGTAAGATTTCAGTAAGGAGCGTTCAAAACAAGCTTCGTTACATTAAGATTTTATGGTTTTCGCGAAATGACAGATATCAAATACAGAAACGTGTAAACTTGTACAGCTCTGTGCAAATCTAATTTGCTTTCAGTTGTGGTTAATCAAAGAGTTTATATGTTCAAGCATCATTTAACATACGTCATGTGGCAACGCTATTTTGATGCCTTGAAAACCATAGCGATCTAAATTTATATGCACCCAAATGGTTCGATCTCGATTTAAATGAAATTTTTTACGCGAATAGTATGAACGAATAGTATCATCATCATATCCGCTAGAAACTCTCTTTAATCAAACTTTTTAAGGTGAATTCGAAAAAACCGATAAATTGTTCGCCACTGGCACAAAAAGATTTATTTTTCGCCATAGGTTTAATCACAAAGTTCGAATGTAAAAACATGCTTCATATGGGTTCTTAGTAAATACAAGAGGTCGATACTTCTTGTCCAAAAACTCAACACACTAATCAAAACGGACTATTTAACAAGTAGCTTGTTGATAAATTTGAGAAGTTTTCTCATTTTAACATACAAAACTCGCAGGTTGATTGAGCGCTTTTGTTTAGCTCAAAACCAAAACTAAACTTCATTATGAATCAAAACCTCTGTGTGAAGAAGGAAGAAAATTTAAATTATCGTATGTTAATAAATACAATTTTTATGAATAAAATGTTTTTAGCAAAATAAAAATTTATCATTCCTTTAAGAAAATAAATAAAATATGAGATACAAGGAGATATTTTGTTCTACATTGAATTACAAAAGATTTTACCTTTGACTACACTAGGAGAGCACTTAAGATGTAGTACTCTAGATGAAAGGTAAAATCTACGATAAAATGTTGGAAGCTGCTCAAATAACAAATTTTTCGCATAGATTAGTTCATTTTGAATTCTCTTTATTAAAATTTTATGAATTTTTAGACAACTTGACCTTTTTTATTTAAACATTCATACTTTCACTGATTCACTGATTATTCTTGCACTGTATTTAAAAATAAAATTCCCGCTTACAAAAGCCCAGCATTTCATTATAAAATATGTAAAAAAATGAAACCTAAAAGTTTGCACCACTATTTTGGTTCGCTCTTTGCACCGTCTTTCTGAACATATTTGTATCAAGTTTTCACAAATCGATAAGCTCGTTTAAGGATTGAAGAGAATATTATAAAAAAATAAATTATTGAGTCATAATGATGTCTTATACAAAAAGCTCTTTCGTTTAAAGCACCTTAAGTTTTTTTGTTGTCGCGGTTGTTTATCCGGAACGGCTAAGTTTACAAACGAATTTTTCTCATTTTTTCTCGAAACCTTTCTCTTCAATTTGAAATATTAAGCACATAACCCTTTTTCATTCTCGAATTATATTTAATCAAATCAATCTGCGTTTTACAAAGACCACCCTGTATGATTAATTATGACAGTTTATGCGCTTAGCTAAAAATATGTGACCATCGATCACATTGAACTCTTGTCTCTAGAGATCGCACAAAATTCCACTCATTTATCCTACGAGAGTATTTCACAAGTGATTTCAAAAGATTTAAAATATTTGATTTAAAATGTGCAATAATAAAACTAGCACAAAACTTTATTGATTACTACAATTGCTATGCAAATTTTAAAATTTTTAGACCACTAGTCTGTTTGTTTAATAATTAATAACAAAAAAAATGTTGAATAATTTGTTAATATATAATCATATAATAAACAGTTGAAAAGCTTTAAATAAGAACCATTTCATAAATATTTTGTCAATAATTTTCGATTAAACAATTTTAAATTAATCACTCCTCTATTGTAAACGAATATTTCCACACGAATAAAACGCCACAATTAGCTGCTGCCACAATTATTATCAATATTTCATGTAAATTATTGTACAATTTATTTTTCTCATATTCAAGTTTTGGCATCCATTACAAAAGTTATTATTCGCTTTAATTTTTTCATGTAAAATTTTTAAAAAAATCATTGCTTTCCCTATACAGAGACAAAAACCTTTTATGTCCCACTGCTTCTTTAAAGAATTAACAAAATGCTTTTCTTATTCTTTTGAAAAGAATATTAATAGAAAACACAATAAAATTTGTTAAAAACAGATGCGAAAAAATGATACGAACTAAAAAATGGACAAAATTAGCATTGAATTCGCTTCAAAAAATCAAAGTCTATAATCAATCAAATTACAATTAAGTGAAAATTTGAAAGAGTTATTTGTGGTTGAATGAAAGGTTTTAAATATAAAACTATGTGAGACAAGTTTACTCGCCCACTTTTAAAGCTTTCAGGTGTTCAAATATGAACTTTGAAAAGATTTCAGAAACTAGAGCAGTCGTAAAGTTAAAAGGTGTGTGTTACTTCATGTCTAAATTTACCTTTTCTCAGAAAACACGCATCGAAAAGATTGCATAAGAGCAGAAACAATATTTTAATTCCAGCAACGCACAGGAAAGAATAACTTCCGAATCGTGATAACAAAAACAGCAATAAGTGAAGGAGAAGACTGCTTTTTGGAGAAAAGAAAAAGTGAAACAGAAATCGCAGGTAATAAAAAAGAATGGCGTTGCTCGCTTTTCAAACGCTCGAAGATAATTTTGAGAAGTTTTTCGCTTAAACACCCATTTTTTCTTTATTACAATGGCACGCTTCGCTATAAATTCATTTTAATTTCGCGATATCATTTCGCCATTTCTATTCTTTTCGCATCGCTATTCGTCGGAGGAAGTGAGATGAAAATAGCGAAAGTGCAGCTATTTTCTCGGAATCACTCAATCGAAGAAACAAGAAACGAGATCGGAATAAATTTGTACTTTTGAGAAAATACGACACACAAAACAATTTAAACGATTGGTTTTTGGCGAATGTGATCAAAATTGATTTGCGAAGGATTATTTCGCTTTTTGAGCGATTACAGCGTTTAATCAAATTCGATCATTGCCATTATCAGATTTGTACGCTGCTCCACAAAATTCTCAATGAAAGTTCGACAGCAACAGCGTTTTACCATCGTTTACGATTGCGATGAAGCGAGAAATGCGAAAGACGAATTTTATTTCGCGATGCAACAAAATTGTGCGAAATTAAAGCCTAAACAAGATTACGCGTTTCTTTAAAATTTCCGCTTTAATTTCACTTCAAAATTGATTTCTTCGATTCTTATCATCGAGTGTGTTTTGTTCTCTCAACCGTTACAATTTAATTTAAACAAAAGAGAAAAGAAATTTAATTTACCATCGTGGCTCACTTTTTTTCTTGTGAGTGAAATAAAAAATTTATTGTTTGGTCCAATCGTTTGTGTTCCACTTGCTTTTCTCGTTTTCTTTTTGAGCAAATCTCGATTGATGTAAGTACAAAGATTAACTTCGAAGCGTTGCGCTACGCGAAACGATCGACATTAAATATTTACAAAGCGAATGTTGAACGTATTATTAAATACAAAAGTGTGTGAAAAGAAGAAGAAAAATTGTCGAAAGGTATCGAAAAGCAATTTTAAAGTGTAAACGTTCGAGCAAAATGCAGGAATTAATTATGTTTGCGTAGTTTTACTTCACTGTCAGTTCTCGAATTAAATATTCAATTTTATTCAAGGGTTTATATTTAATGAAATTTCGTAATATTTATTTAGCGAGTGGCTTGATTCATGCGAACATATCTAACAGCATACCGAAAGCGAATTAAAATCGAAATCGATTTTGGTTGCTATGCGCTTTATGCTGCTAAACTTTTTCTTAGCATATTAAAACTCGAGTGATCTTTTCGCTTTTCTCTCTTCGCTTCACTTTTCAAACTCACCTTTTTACCGTTTGAAAACGCTTTGCTTACTTTCGATCGCAAATCTTCGAGTTGCGAAGTATTGCTTCTCTCTCTCTCTCTCTCTCACCTTCAACGCGTTTAATCGTCGTTTTTCTACGGAAAATATCGCTGAAATTACCTCGCAAGAAATGTCTCAACTTTTTTCACGCTGAAACGCTTGCGGCTTTTTCTCATTTTCTTTTCATTAAAAACAGCGATTTACACTTCGGAAGATATTAAAAGGTTTGAAATCGCTAAGTTTTGAACATGAAAAGTACAACAAAAAACTAAAGCGTAAAAAGAAAAATAATTCCGAGAATATCTAAAACTCAACTTTCGATATTTCCTCTCTTTTAAGCCTTAGCTGTGAATCGAAATGTGTGCGGCTTTTCTTTTTCAAATTCCTCGCTCTCACAGTTTTTAAAAACATTGTGCAGCATATCGTTTACTTCTTCAGCGGCTCAAAACGAGCTCAAACATTAGCAGTTAATGCACATTTGATGCGATTTGTGAATTGTAATCGAGTGAATTTTATGTTGAACAGCAAAGTGCATTTTTCAGTTTCGAAAAGATTTACAAAACAATTTTTTTATTGATTTATACACAACCGTCAAATACGTTTAATGGCTTTAAATAACTATTTTGAGTAGAAATCAATTTTGATTTTCAGAGCAATAAAGTTTAATTCATCTTTTACGATTGTTGTAATTTATAGCTTGGCAAGAAGAATAAAAAGTTTTGCCATTGGTTAAAGAATTTGATGAGTTTTTATAAGTAACGAATTAAAAATTAATCAATGACCACTTATGCAAGTTGAATCGATTCTTCTCTAATTTATAAAGAAATCGATTCGAGATAGACTAAGTTTATGGGTGTGTTGAGACATGTTTCCCTATCAAAAGAGCTTTGTTAACCCCATATACACAGACCAAGAAACCAAACGAAGAATATTTGGTAAAACGGTACTTATTGGAAGGTAGAATAAGTGGAATGTTGAGAATTATTGCTCGGCGTTGTGTAATGAGCACCTTTCAAATAATAAAACCATGGTATGAGAATTACATTAGAGTTTGGCGATATGCCTATTCGCGAAAAGTTGTTTCATATTGAGAGAAAGCATAGAACCGTGATATCCAATTTTTCCTGCTAACGACAATCAGAATTTGGATTAGATCGCTTCCCTTTAATTAAAAAATTTAATTAAATAAACTTTTTATGAACAATCATCGTTACATAGTTCAATTTACCATGAAATACATTTTCATAGCTCTGACGTCTAGAATCATTCATAAATTATGAAAATATTTTTGTAATGAAATTGAATTCGTCTCATTCAGGCATTTTATGTTTACTCACGCAAGAATATAAAAGATGGAAAATAATTTGTTTCGAACAATTATAATAAAATCTTGAAAATGTGAATCAATTTTCATCACTAAATGCTAATCTTAAACGAGACAACTTTCAATGTTGAATTGATTTTTCTTGAATATGATCTCTGCATATCAATACAACAGTTACTCTAAATTTAAAAAATCGATGGAAAAAGTGTGTTTTGTTTTGTTATTTAATTCCGAAACTGTGTTTTGTATACACTTTTCATCTCACAG
The DNA here is from genome assembly GCA_003675995.1 of Dinothrombium tinctorium. Taxonomy (NCBI): domain Eukaryota; kingdom Metazoa; phylum Arthropoda; class Arachnida; order Trombidiformes; family Trombidiidae; genus Dinothrombium; species Dinothrombium tinctorium. The sequence goes on along the minus strand of NCKU01003701.1, from coordinate 3,192 downwards.
TTATTTATCATCCTTTCGTTTCATCGTCGTTGAATTTTATTGTTGATTTTGCTCTGCTTTATGCTTTTGTAAGCAAAAGTCAAACATAATAGCAAAAATTCGGACTATTGCACTTGTCAGGCTTTCTTGAAGACATCCGAGGAATTGCAAATCAAAATTAAAGATAATCGCGTGTAAATCTCTCTTTATAAGCAAATTGCGTTGCGCCTGTTTACATTTTCGATTATCAAATGAATAATCCTCTTTATCGATGCTGAATGTTGCTTCGTATTCATTACTTTTTCGATAAACAGATTCTTAATTATATTTTGTACTCAGAAGAACCGACGTAGAGCATCAAGCTGTACTCTGACACCGATTCGACGCGTTCTGATGCATCGCGCTTTCATTCACAACGAGTTTCACTTATGTGACAAAATAATGCAGCGAATGTCAGAAAATGTATTTCGCTTCTTTCATATGCTTTATAGCGTACTACAATTGTTAAAATAAAATGAAAAGCTAGAATATAACTGGTGACGACGTTTTGAGAGAGTAAGCAAAACGAACAGTCGCACCTTCTGTGAGCTGAGTTTCGTAGAAAATGAAGAACAAAAGCAAATAAAAAGCGGGAGAAATACAAGCAATTAGTGACAATGGAGATGATTGCGGTGAAATGCATTTTTTTTCCGTCACGCTGACAGAAATTGTAATCGTTTTTGCACAATCAAAATCGTTTTTTCTCTGCCGTCACTCATTTTCACAACTCGCACAACGCGCTCAAATGTAATTTTTCTCGCCGAATTGAAAAATTTTCTTATTTCCTTTTTTTGAATTTAAATGATTAAAAAAGAGTTAAAATCATAAGCCAAACGAAAAGCGAAAGGCTTCGATTTGATAAGCAGATAAAAAGTAGCCTTTAGAAATGAATACGGACGTTGAAAGTTGCCTGATCTAAATAATTTCTTATAAAATAATTTCAATTTTGAAAAAACCTCTCGGCGTGAAGCGATAACAAAAGCGAGAAAACAATTTACATGGCGCTTATCTTCAATCGTTTCTCTCCACTGTCGTACATTTCAAGTTATGAACAAAGTTGTCAACAACAATTCAAATAACGAAATGTGTCAAACAAACAACGAACGCGATCAACGCCTGAAAAGTTTCGCAAGTGTCCATTGTGTTTTCCTTAAGGAAGTGGTTTCTGATGTTTTTTGTGACCCCTCGTTTGAGAGCGCTAATTAAGACTTTAGCGTCAAGTGTTTCGGTAGCGGCAAGAAGCGGCGGTATTTTGCGATTACACCGACTTCGAAAGCGGAGAATATCTAAAGCTCGGCTCAGTGCTTCTTTGTATTACATTGACATACATTGTGTATGAAAGTAAGACGCGGAAAGAGCCCGAAGCGGACAAACCTCTACATGCAAAGCGAGGTGTGTTTGTGTTCTTACGTCGCCACGCTTTTTTTAGTGCACTTGATTTCGGAAATTTCGCCGTTTTCTTCCATTTACGCAACGCATCGAAGAAAGCACACTCACAAAGCTGGTTCTAGTGATCGTTACTCCGCTGCTCGCCTTACTTTCAGTCACTCTGCATTCGCCTGTCTCTCGCAGAAACTGTTCTCAACTCAACCGTTCGCAGAACTTTGCTTCGTTGAAGTAAAAGCGTAATCGTTATGTAAATTGCTGTGCGACCACAGTTTACGCAAAGAAAACTGTTTCCAAACTCATTGCTTTCAGACTCAAATCAAAAAAACTAAATTCAAATTCATCGCAAGTCGCGAACCTCGATCGTTGTCGACAAAGGTATTGTAATCTAAAATCTAACGTTTATTCTAAACTCGAAGACTGTTAGAGATTAGTTTGCGTTGAAAGCGGCGCATTTGCTTAAATTATTCTCATCTAAACTTTGCTTAAAATGCATAACCGAAGTAGCATTGATTAATGAGGCGAAGCACGTATTCGTCGATGATTTGTGCTTCGATTCACAATACCATCTTTGCTGTCGCAAACATATCTTGTTAAAAGCGACAAAATAGCGCGACAAGCAAAAACTTCATCCATCAGTTGAACAGTTTTTTCTTTTCTTTTTTTCTGTTTCGAGCGCTCGAAGAAATGACAAACTCTGCGTTTAGATTGATGGTGATGCATAACAATTTTCGTGATCAATTGAGTCTTAAATGAAACTGTGCGTAAATTTCACTTTCTCTTTACTTAAGCTCACTTCCTGCAAAAATTATTCTAATGTCTCATAAAAGTCATTCGCTTTGAATGACTGACATGTTAAGATACACGCGTTTATATTCATTTACGTGAAAAGGTCACTCGCAACCTTTCGAAACAGCTTCCCGCTGAACTTTTTACCTTTCACTGCTAATTAGCCAAATATATGGAATTAAGTTGAAGTTATTTTAAATAATTGATTTTCACCTCATATAAGCAGTAATTGCTATTTCGAGCTAAAATGAAAATTCAGCTTAAATTATGCTTCGTCGGAACGAATGGTTTTTTCTCTAAAATTAACTGTTTGTTGTTCACGTTTTTCAAACGCTTTTATTTTCGCACAGCTCATTTTTTTAGAAATTACAATTTGAGAACATTGACAAGCGAAACGCTTTTCCTTTTGATTCCGTTTCACTGTCCTAAATTACACGATTCTTTACTTTCAATGCAAAGAGATTTCTTATACAAAAGCAAATGTTTCGAACGTTGAAAATCGCTAGAGCTGAAGCTTATTTAAATTGCTCTTTTCAGCTGAGAACTCAAAATTATCAAAGGAAGTAGAAAAATTGTGTACAAACAGTTTATGAGCATTAAAAGCGTGTTTACGTCGATATAAATTACTTTAAAGCGTTTCTAAATTGATTGCAACAATCATGAACGCATTGTATGAACAATGCGTAGTTAAGATCGTATAATCAAGATGCTCTTCAAAAATTTTGTCTTAATTTCGAACTACCTACACAGCTTGTCGCGCTGCGATGCGTAGTGTGTAAAAAGCGAAAAATTGAGTTTCATCTAATTGTCTACTTAGTATGCAACGCAATGTTTAAAAGTTGAGTTCGATAGTCAGACTAAGTTTAGAGACGCTGAAAATGGGGAGAAAATTTGTGTTTCCCTTTGTATTCAATCGCTAAAACGTCGGATTGAGAAGGGTCTACTTTTTATTTTTGAAAAATTTATTTTTAAACCGTTTGAATCAATAAAATTGAAAAA
>NCKU01003700.1:0-14322 GCA_003675995.1 Dinothrombium tinctorium | reverse complement strand
TGCTTAAGTGAAGCATTTTTAGTGTTTAATTTTAAATAAAGTTATTTTTCATTTCGAAGTTCTTAATTTGCTTTTTCAGAATTGAAAACCAAAATGTTCGATCGAAATGTTTTTGTTAAAAACGGAATCACTTTAGTTCATTTCTCACTCATCTTTCTAGTTCATCACTTTCTTCATTTAGTGTTTTCTTTTTTTCTCAACAGATACATAAACAACATTGTTAGCAAAGTAACAATAAGAGAAATAGAGATAATGCGTTCGATGAGAGCCATTAATTTATTTGTAAATATTGTGAAACTTGTGAATTTCAATTTTATTTTGATGCTTTCTTTCTGAATCCCTTCAATAGCTTTTTACTCGAGACATAATCAAGAGTATTTTAGGAAACTCTTCAAAAAGCATAAGCTGATTAACATTTTTAAGTCTTTATTTCAGCAAAATTTATAATTTTTATATTTTTTCGTTAGCAACTTTTTGTTCACAACTTTAACGAAAATTTTTCTTAATTTTCTTAAGCAAATTATTTATAGATTTGTATATAACTGACAGTCTCAATGATCATTTTTGATATAACATTTGAAAAACAAATAAAATTTCGTATTGAGATATTTATTGCTAAAGAATTCGAAAAAGCTTCTTTATGTAATTGAATTCCGAAATAATAAATTTGTTGATAAAAAAAAAAGTTAAAATGTCATAAGAGAGAGCAAAGTAAAACTTTGCAAAGCCAACGTTACTTTCATTTACAAAGAAATATTATTTGCTATATATTTACAGTGTTATCGCACATTTTGCAATGATCAGTGAAATACAAATAATATTAAAAAGCAAAATCAAAATTTGAACGCATCGCTTTTCGAGAGAATTCTTTGAAATATCATATTTCTTTCGAGAATTTTGAAATATGATTATAAAAAATTTTCTTTTGAATAAATGTCAAAATTTGAAATTCGAAACTTTGGATACATTTCAAAATGAAATTCATTCTTCTCTGGTTAAGAGTTGAACACAAGTATGTCGATATGAAATTAAAAATGTTTCTTCGAATTAAAAAGAAGAAGGGTTTTAGCTAAAAAGCAGCTCTTTTTGTTCATTTTGAAAGGCAATATATTTTGAAGGGTCGTTTTAAAGATTCTAAAGATGTTCACTAGTACGAGAACTGTTGAAGCTCATTTTTGTTTATTTTTTCAGAGAAACTCAAATTCTTTAGTTATGCAAGATATTAAAATGAGTGTTTAGCAAAGAGTTTGTTTGATTCTTGAGACATAATACATCCAAAGGATGAAATAAGAGAGATCTGTGAGAATAAGCAAAGTGACACTTTGCACATCAATGAATTGCAATTTTCTCGCAGTTTTCGCTCGACGATTGAAAGTAACAAGCATCGATAACAAGCATCACAAATCAGTTGATAAATTGTAGCATTTTTTATTACGATTTAACGAAATCATTTTTCTTTCAAAGCAAACTTAAGAAATGGTGCGCTCTCTTCGCACCAGTCTTTATGAAACTTTTGTTTGAGAAATTGCAATAACGGTGTAAGCAGATTATGACGTGTAAATCCTTTTCATCTCTTTTCTCTTTTTTGGAAAGCTTACATGGAATGCGAATTTTCAAGAGTGTCAGAAGAATGGAGATTCAAAAAATGTTGGAGATTAAAATAATTCCCAATTTCTTTTCGAAGTTCACCAAAATCCTCAATTTTAAAAATCTTATTTGCTTCAGATACTCTTTTTTCATATTCAAAAGCCTCTGATGATTAGAAAACTCTATTTAAAATGTGGCAGTGCGTCTTTTGCTCTCACTAAATAATATTTTTGCTTGAAAATAGAAAACAAAACAACAAATCGCTTATTCATATAAGCTTTATTCTTTCTAACATAAAAAGCTTGTAAAAACAGCACTCGCTCAATTTTTTATTGTTGTCTGGTACACTCAAGGAAAGAGAAAAGTTTACATTGTTGGGTAAAAGAAATACATTTTTTAACCATTTCTTTTAACTAACAATGTAAACTTTTCTCTTTCCTTGAGTGTATATGCTGCGCAAAAAAAAATTAATTTTATAATTCGATCTTTGTTTGAATAAAAAGATGTGTACTACTGATTCAAGATAAAATGTATCGATTATCAAAAGGGGTGCTTAGCTGTAAAGCGACGAGAAAGTTCGATCTGCAGCTAAAATATTTTAATGACAATCGAGCGTCAGGTTAAAGTTAAATATTCACTTTAGGCAAATAAATTTAAAAGTTGCGTTGTATTTGCATTTAAGAATTAATTTCTTTTTAATTTCAAAGCATTTTTCATTCTCCGAAAGATTTTAAAATAGTGGCGAAATATCTTTTTACATTTATGACTTAAGAATGAGAATATGATGAAAGAGCGACAAGCAGAGGAAGATAGTTTCTTGTAATAAACGTTTTTTTTTTATTCTGCGAAAAAAATCGATTTTACATTTAGCATAGTTATGCCATTCGTTAACATAAAGTTTGATTTCTTGTCAAAAGAAGCTTCTGCAGCTCACTTTCTTGTTTAAGTTAATCTATAGTTTTTGCTATTGAATTCTAAAATATGCTTTTTTTCTATTTTAAATGTAAGAATTTTAAATTCAATAACTTGAATGCTGAAAAAAATTTGTTCAAATTCCGAAATCTATTTCAAAATCTTCATTTCTAAGCAAATGATTTAATTTTAATGCTGCAAAAAAAAAAATTTTAATCTTCTCATTTTTCTCTTTTTCATTTCTCGAAATATTTATTTTTGCAAAGATTTTATTAAGTACTTGAGATGAAAGATGAATATTAAAAATATTTTTACATTTACCTGGCTTTACAAAAGAGTTTTGACAGAGTTTGTTTGGCAAATTTTTCATTTGTGAATTAAAAAGAAAAAGAAAATTTAAAAAATTTTTTTAATTTAAAAGCTTATTTCTATTCGCAAATGCATTTGCATACGCTATGATCGTGCATTTGGCAAACATTTAGACATGTTGATGCCTTTGAGCGCCATTCTCATTCATTTCAAAAGTAGAAATTTCTTATGAGATTGATTTTTTGAACATTTTTGAAGTTTAAAATATTCGATATGAATAGAAGTAGTGCTCAAGTTTAACTACATGAAAAAGCAACTCAAACAAAGAAAAAAAATTCAACTCGAAAGGAATTTCGAATGGAGCGCAAATACGAAATTTTTCTAACTCTTCAGAAAGTTTTAAGTATACATTTGATTTCTTATTTTAAATATTGTAAACAAGCTTTATCCGAAAAAAAATTGAATTTTCATTGCAAAGAAGAGCAAAGACAATTTGATTACAACCTTTTCGAAATTTAATTAATGCAAGAAAAATCGAATTTATTTCTGCGCAAAAAAGGAGAAAAAAAAACGCGTAAAAGCATAATAAGAGAAATCGAAATTTTCAAAGCTTTACTCTAGACACAATTTTCAATTTGAAAATGCAAAGAGATTTCGTTGAAATAAGCGAAATCTGCTTTCAATGAGCTTTCACTTCCATTTAAATACTCGCTCTCAAATCTCGATTGTTCTTGCTTTACGGCCGCACGCTCGCATTTTTCTTATCACTTGCGTATGCATCCAACAGTCGGCTTGTTATTGTTTCGTGGCTTCTAAGCTTCAATTTTTTGACTCAATGATCAGAAAATTCGTCTATTGTTTGTTTATTCAAAAAAGAGCTCGCCTTTAATCTTTCGCTTTCAGCTTATTTTGTCGATTGTCACAATGTTGAAAAGACGAATTTTCGACAAGCGACAATCAGAAGAAAGCGACTTTGCGACTAACACGCGAATTATCAAATGTCGTTGAAGGTTTGATTCACTAAGCTTCAGTCTAATACTTTTCTAGACATTCACATCTACTTTATTATATGCGACTTATTGAAACATCTATTTACACTTCGGTGACGAACGAATTCAATTTCGCCAAAGAAGTGAAATAATCAATAACTAAATAAAGAGTTGCATTGCAAATAATTAAACAGAGAGTATTTAAATTTTAAAATGATTTTAAATTGCGAAGAAAGTGAATTTGTGAAATAGAAACGCTCTTAATTCGGTCATCTTTCTTTTTTTATTTACCATCCGCAACAGGTCGACATTTTGAGCCTATTTTTCCTATTTGCAAGAATTTTCTTAAAATGGCTTACGTCTTCTTTTATATTTTTCATCTCAACCAAAATCTTTTTGTTTATTTTCTTATAAATCTTATAAACTCTATCAGATAATCAAATTATCCGCAAACACTTGCTAATAAACATTTTATAAAATCTTAATTTAAAATTTTATTTTTTCACTCCTTTTCTTGAATAATTTTTCAATGAGTAAATTTAATTGACTTATTCAAAATCAATGAATCAAGCTTTGGAGACCTTATGAATAAAGTTTGAAACATTTAATACAAGCTATTTGTAAAGCAAAAGATGCATTTTTTAATTTGAGTTTATAATAAGAATAAAAATGTCCAGTCAAATCATATTTTTACAGGCTGACTTTACTTGACTTGCATTGCATCCATAGTTATAAAAATGTAAAATCTTTTAATATTAAATTTTTTAAATCAGCGATGAAATAATTAGAAATGCTTTCTTAACTTTTTACAACCCTTTTTTGGTCGAATAATAATTGAAAATAGAAGATAAAAATATTAAAAATGGTGTGTCCGTGTCAAAAAAAATCATTTCAAAAAATTCGAAAAGCACACGCCTTTCGCATGTCTTAATGTGGATAAAATTAAAAGTTAGAGGCAAAATACTTGTAAAAATACATTTTTGAAGCATCAAAAAGTTTAATTCTAAAGATATAAGCTATGACACCGAACAATTGTCAGATTTGATTTCCTCATTTTAAATACTTTCAAAAAAGATGAAAATTTCAAAATTGATTTTTCTTTCGAAAGCACAAACTTTAAAAGTAGATTTTTTAAAAAGAACTTTTGCTTAAAGCTCTTCAGAATTTGATTTTTCAAAGTGCGACTTTTCTGAATGCACTTTTTGTGTTCATTCTCACGTGCACACTTCTGAGCTTTTCATAATAGCGAATCTCACTTCTCAAGTTTTTTCCAAAAAACTTAAAGATTACAATGAAAATTTAAATAAAAAATTTTAAATCATTTCCTTCGAAGAATACTCTTAAATCTTCAAATTCTCTATGTTGTGAAGTGTCGATTTCAATTTGTAAGTGATTTGCGTTAAAATCGATGCAGAAGGGTATAAAACGAAAATTGTTTTCCATTGAAAAGTAAAGAAGAAGAACTTAAAGCCTATTGATTGGTTCAGATAAAATTGCTTGATTCAATTTATACGATTTGTACGTTTAAGCCTAGTTCAAATCTAATTTTGAGCTTGTTTCGGTAGAGGACACAATTCGAACGGCTGATTTAGAAGCATTGTTATTTTTAGAGCGAGAAAGACAAAGAAAGAGCAGCGAAATGTACTCATTCAGCAAGATCAATCAAACGCTAGGAAATTAAATTTTTGAAAATTAATGAATCTAATTATTACTTGGGATATTTTAAAAATTTTTGTATGAACCTCTCAAATAGTATAAAAATCAAAATTAGCACATAACTCTTGAACATGTAATTTGTCTGATTTTTTATTTGATACGAAAAGGTTTTTTCGATAATAAAAAGTTTACAAAATGATTACAATGCATTTTTGAAGAACGAAATTTTGTTCATTTAGAATGCTGTTTTATTACTCAAAGTAAAATAAATTAAATTGATTGCTAGCTTCTTGAAATTAATTCAATTTAAAACGAACTCACAAATTTAATGAAAATTTTTATTCCTCTTTTTTGTAATCTTTTTTCGTCTCAAGATTTTAGCTTATTTTATCACTGCTTTTGGCGATTTCTGAATTTTTTTATTACTTATTTCTACATTAAAATATGAATTCCGTCGAAATTTAGCTTCATAACGATTTCAGAGCGAAAATTTTTTTTCCACTCCTCTTTCGAGATATCATTTGGCTTTGAATTTCAATTTATTTTGCATAACATGAATAGAAGAAATGCTTTTGATTTGAGCAATTATATTATATTAGCCATAAAAGAAATCGTCTCTGGGTGAATTAGCCTCCTCTTTTTGAAATTCAAACTCTATTTCAGTCGCTATAAATTAAGTTAACATTTGAATACGAAGCGTAATGTTAATATTCATTTGAGAAAAATATTTTTAGTGCAAAAAATTCTCAAATAATAAATTGAATTATGAAATAACAAAATCGTTGTTATTCAAAAAATTATGTACAAGCTACATTCGCACTTTGTTTAGAGCAGAAAATATTATATTTTAATTGTTTGAGTGTGATAAGCAAATGTTTTTATTTTTAGACGAAGAAAAGATGTTAAAAAATAGCAAAAATATTTTTTTGGGTGAAAACTTTTGAAAAGCGTCGCAAAATTGATTGTTTTTAATGAGATAACCGTTGATATTTCAAAATTTTCAAAGCATACTTTTAGAAACTGAGCAAACAAAATTAAACGTAAACTATTTTGTAGAGCTGAAAAAGAGCGAATGGAAAAGAAATACGCTGCGTTCTCTCTCGAGATGAAAAATTGTTTCACAATATTTCGATTATCAAATTACATCAATTTGTTCCGTGTTTTGAACAAACTTTTTATTATTTGCATTTAAAAGCACTCGCACACAAATTACTTCAAATTGTATATCACTTTTAGCGCAAGTGAAGCGAAATGAGAACTCATATAATGTGTGAAAACGACCAAATTTCTTCTTTGTTTTTCGTGTATTTTGCAAATCGTCTCAAAGTAACTAATTTGTTATCCGCAAACTTTACTATGTGTCAATCAATTTTCTTTCGCTCATATCTTTTGCAAACTGCGCTCAAACCGAAATAAACGAAACTGACAATTTTAATGACAGATGAACTCTCTTCTTCTTCTTCTTCTTCTTCTTCACGAGTGAAGAGGCAGAGTGAGAAGAAAGACATGAAAATCTGCTGAATTATTTTTATCCCAAATTAATTAACAATATCAATTTTGCTTCTTTTTCTCCTTTCACTTCTTATAATCCGTTCAGTGTTATAAATGCGATCGCGCTTTAGCTTTTAATGAGCGCAGCGCAAAAAACAGAAAATGAGCTGAACACACGGCGAATTTCTTGCTGCGATTCGCATTGCCACCGAAATTTATCGTCGATGATCTACTTAATTGTAGTTAAGTAAACACAATAAACAAATCACACTCGTTTTGTTCTTATAGCTCTCTTTAAGCAACGGTATCGAGAGTAAAGAAAGTGGAATCTTTTTGCTTCTTGCGATAATTGCTTGTCTAGAAACAATTATTAAAGTTAACTACGTTAAAAACGATTTTTTCTTTGCTAGAGCAACATACTCTGCGAATAATGACTTTATCTCTTTTTTTTTGTTGAAAGCAAATGCAAATTAACTGATTTTTCAAATGAAGTTCTATTATAAATATTGCTAGTGATTAAAGTATGACTCTTATCAAAAATTCTAAATTAGCTGTTTCCATGGCCTTTAATTATGAGCAACTCTCTACTCTATTACATAGGTATGCATCGGAGTGTTAATAATTGTATTAACAAAAATTGTGAGTGCTAACGCCGAATTCTCTCTTTCTCGCTCTCTCTCTGATTCAGTGTTGTAGAAATATTGAACAACTCTCGCCTTAGCCAGAAGCCTATGCAGAGAGATACATATTAATTGTGAAATATGAATGTAAATGATTAGAATTTAAATTAGATTCAGAGGTCATTTGAATATTTTTCTTTTTCCTCCACTTCTCTGATTTCTAAAAATTGTCAAACGTATAATCTTATCATTAAATTATGATGCGAACTCGTAATGCAATGTAAAAGTAGAAGTTGAAATCATTTTTTAAATCATAATGCTAGTTGGAAATTCTTAAGAGCGAAAGTGTATACAATGTTGCTTCGAGGCAAAGTTGCAGTTCTTCAACAATAAAAACATTTTTGATTTGCTTTTCGCTTCATCAAGCACTGAAGAGTAACGCTTAACAATTTCACCGCATAAAAGCGCGTTTATATATATAACAGCACTCAGCAACTTAAATTTACTTTTTGTTTGCATGTAGTTTGCCTTTTGAGCAAGAAAGAAGAAGTTGAGAATAAATGCAGTTTTCTTCGAGCTTATGCAACGAGTGTACTTCAAGTGCTTTTCTATTTGAAAATGGGAAACTTATCACTTTCTTCAGCAACTTTTCAATGAAGGCTACCAAATCGAATAAAAAAAAAACAATCACTTAACGATCAAAACGATCAACTAAAAAAGCTTTGCGTTCAATTACGACTAATTCCAGGCTTTACATAAAAAGTGAGAGGTGATAAATGAAGAACCGAGTGAAAAAAAATGAGCGAACTAAGCGTTGAGTTACCTCAAACTGGGCTTGCATTGATTTTTTTTTATGCAAACAAAAAAATTGAAAAATTTTTCAACGAGTAGAGCAAAAAAAGTTTGGGCTATTAATCAAGCTAGCAGTAAATTGACTTAAACCTCGAATTATTAACAAAAAAACTTGGTGTTTAATACGCAAATGATGCGCTGTGTGCATACAGCGTTCAAAGATTGATTGTTGTTCAAGCGAAATAAGCGAAAATGTGTTGAACGAATGCGTATTAAATTTGGCATTAATTGTTTTGAAACACAACACAAAGTGGCGGCGAATAACTAGAGCAATTTTCATTACAAACATACCGAAAGTTGATTTGGGATAAAAAAAAGGCGAAAGTGAAGCTTACAAACATAAAAAGGATCGATTAAAGCGAAATTGAGAACGAAACTTTCCTATATAAATGTGTTGTAGATACAGCCGTCAATTAGTGACCGGCGGTAGAAAAAAAAAATTGGTTTTCAGTCGAAGTAAGAAGTACACTTGTCTAGTTTGCGAACGCTTAGATTTTTGGATTACTTCGAAAGTAGAGCTTAATTTAGCAAACATAATGAAAGTAACTAAATTATCGCAATAACACCATATTAAAAGCGAATCAAATAAATACTCGTTAATACCTCTTATTTGCGAGCATTCAACAAGTTCTCTTCTCTGAGGCCATTTTGCATTGAACCACGGCTAGAAAATTGTTCTCGATCCACTTTCTTCGGCAAAGTTTATCTGCGACTCGATGCGTCGTTTTATAGAATTTTTATCGCTCTCAAATTGTTTCTTGAAAAAAGCTCTGTTCTTCGCTTAAAACGTCTTTTTTCACTGCAGTTCTTAGATACACAATTTATCTGTGTTCTTCGAAGCAAAAAGTACTGTCGGACACTGATTATCTTGTCGCACACTTTTTCGCGTCTACGGTTTCGCTCGTCGTCTTTTTCGTCGTCGTCGTCGTCGTCTTCGTATCGAAGATGGATTCTATGTGTGATCAGAGTAACTTTTCAGAAGCATGCTTCGGCTGCGTACAGGAGCATGCCTCTGAACATTTCACTTGCACATTGGTGCTTCAACTTTTTCGGGGTGTCTTTTCACTGTAATTCTTCGAAATAACTTCATATTATCTCTTCGCTCGCTGTAAAACAAAGCGATTTAAACAAATGCGAGAAAATACTATTTGCAAATTCCTAAATTCTTTTATTTAAGCTGATTTAGTAAATTCTCATCGAATCGCGTGGAAAATAGCTCGTTGAGCGAATCGAGCTTTGAGACTTTCTTTCAAAATGCAAATTTATTTTTCGATTAACTTGTTAAGAGGATCGCGAACATTAAAATTGAAATTGTAATTTTAAAAAGTAAAGTTGGATGCGAATTGAATTGAAACATAGTTGCTTTGCTTTTTTTAGAATTTGCATTTACACAAAGAACATTTTCAAAAAAACGTTGAATTTATGCTTCGTTTTTTATTATGTGAATACATAATATTCAACAGTGCGCTTTGAACTTTGCTTAAATGACAATCATTTTTTAGGTTTGAATAAGCGGATAAAGTAACGAAACTGAAGTGTGTGTGTGTGTGTGTGTGTGTGTTCTTGCTTTTCTCAGTATTCTGATCTTATATTCAAAGTGTTTTTTGTTCTCCCTCGTTGCTTTCTTCTCATGTTCTCTAGTGTTTCTTTTTTTTTATAGCTGCAATTTAACATTTGACATTCAACGAAAGCAAGAAACATTCGTAAACATTTTCACTTTAATATGTTTTCGACAAAAAAGAATGCAAACAAATCTCAATAATGATCAGACTGCATTTTAAAAAAAGCTGTTTTCTAAATGTGATCACAATTTGATTGAATGTCACTTGAAATTTATGTTCGCCGAAATTCACTTTGGATTTTTTTCTTTTCGACAAATCAATGCATTTATATCTGTTACGGAGAAACCACCGATGGTACTGAGGCGTAGCAATAATAAGATCTCTTAGGACGCTGTTCGCAATAACTTTTGCGATTATGAAGTCTCAATTCAGTCGCTGTTTAAATCTAGTAGAGTGCAAGCATAATTTCGAACTATGTTTAGATCGCTTTCGCGTAAATATTTAAAAGAGGCGAAATTCTTTTGCTTTATTTACGAAAGACAAAATTTGTATTTTTAGCAAATAGAAATAAAGCGCGAATGCTTCAAGTCTGTCAGCGATCACATTGAAGGTGAAACGTTTCGTAAATAATTGATACACCGCTTCTAAAATAATTTCCTACTTCATACTATTGTGGAATGAGTTTTCGCCGAATTCATCTTCATAAATGACAGATATACGCACACCATAGCAACTTTTACACAGGTGGCCGCTTTTTATATGAATTCTCGTTTTAATGAACCTCTCGTTTCGATGAACCATAAATTACAAAAGCGTAGCTCATGAAAAATGCAATTCTTCTTAACTTCTCACGCTTGTGAAGACTTTCACTAAGCAGCAAAAAAGAAAGAAAAATGCGTCACCTAAATCGCATTTGTTGAATACTTTGCAAAAAAAGCGAAATTTAAATGAAGACTTAATTGATTGTGACTTAAATTTGTCGTGAATCTAAGCGAAAGAGTTTTGCGTTCAAACACGAGACTAAACTCACTTATTAACTTGATTATTATGAATAGAATGTATTAAATTTTTCATCTTTTCTCAGTGCATTTTGCATTAAGAAATTTACTTTAATGCAACTTTAAAATAATAATGACAGCGGGATAAGAAAAGTTCTAACAAGAGAATTTGTCAGATTTAACGTTGCTCAATCGTTATTCATCTAAATTTTTTATTTTTTATCCTCAAAGCTTTAACAAATAACTTTACAAATAACTTTATGAACAGAATAACGCTTATGGCATTTGAAATTCCGATTTTGTTGAGTTTTCATTGAAGCGACGCAAGAAAAAAAAAATGCGAAATGAAAAAGAGAGACAGAAATATGCCATAAATAGGTCGAAATTGTTTTTAAGAGTCGCTAAAAGGAAAGTTATCGCCGAAAATCACGTTACAAAGAGGCGATAAAAAGCTTCTTGCTTTTGCTCTTTTCACTCGGCGCAAAAAAGTTTTTTTCATTGTGATTCTTCAACTTGAAAATTACATCTTTTGCCATTTTCCGAGATTTGTCGCTCGCTTCGTTTTCACTCTTCTAATGGCCGTGTTTAATCACATTCTCTGTGTACCTTTTCTCACAAGCTTAATCGCTTTTTTTCGCTAGTTCAATAATTAATCGAGAATGACATACTATTTACGGAATGCGATTGAAGTGGCAAAATTCGGTTATTACATTCGAGAATTCGTTGCAAGTGCTCAAAATCACATTTTTTATGTAATTCACTTAGGTTCATACATAATTTATATCGAATAAATATCATCTAGCCTAAATAAAGTCTAGTTATAAGTGTTTATTTGGTATTAACAATCGATAAAATCAGTTAACTCATATAAAATAAATGAGAGAAGTGCGTAACATGAACACTTGACTTATTTACAAGTATTATAAGAAATAGAAACCAACCAAAAACATTGACTCTAATTGGGCGTCAGTGAAATGAAATATGAAATATGGGTAAACAAATAAAAACTTAATTTGGAGAATGTCAAGCGTAATTTTGGCCGATTGATTTTGTGAAAAATGATATCGCTTTATTCACTTTCTTAATTCTGCTTTTGAGAAGACCAATTCGTTGATGAAATTTTGAACATAAATGCTATCAACATCTAGCAAAGAAAAAAAGGGTTTGACAAATTATTCAGTCAAAATTATTTAGTTGAAACTCGCTTAAATCATAAAATGTGAAGCAGATTTTTATTCATGGATCTTATGCTTTTGAGTTAAATAAAAAATTTAATTAATCGTCTAGTAATATGATAACTTATTTAATTAAAATATAGTTTTCTTTTACGCAAGGGGCAACTTCCTATAGAAGAAAATTTCCACATCATGTATTTGCTATATCAAGTAACATTTCATAAAAAATTCACTCTGGTAATGAAAAATGCCGTCCTTTTGCTCCGCTTTTAATTATTACTTAATTAAAGTGGACTTGAGTTAATTTTTCACCGTGCAATTATTAAATTTGCTGCAAACTATTTACTTCCTTTTCAAAAATAACGTAGTTCAAAGGAGAAATTATTTTAAAGCGCTTCAAACATTTTCCGTAAACATATTCAAAGCTCAACTAAAAAAAAAAATGTCTCGAATTTTGTTTAAAAAACTTAAAATATAAAAAGCTAAAAAGCTAAAAATATGCACTTTTGCATAATTTTTCAGATGAAGTGAGTTTTTGAAAATAATTGCTGTTTAAATTATTTTTTACGAAAGCGTGTGCAAAAGAAAAGTTTCGAAGTCATTAAACTCATTATTGAAGGAAAATTTCGATTAGTTCGCATTCTATCGTTCTGAGTATGAAAAAAATGTTCAAATTTCACATTGAATTTTATAAAATCAAATCTCTAAATCTCTAAACTTAATTAATTTTTTAACGCAGCATTTTTATTAAAGAAAAAATGAATTATTTGAATTGTTATTTTTAAAAAGGAATTTTAATTTAAGCTAAATATAGATATTTCAAAAAGCTAATAAATATGAAATAATCAAGAATTAATTTATTTTGAATTTAATCTTTCGCTTTTTTTGTGAAATAAAATATGTAGAATTTTGTAAAAATAATATCAACTTACACACGAAATAGTTATTTTGAAGCTTTATTAAAAGAAAATTTTGCTATTAATTAGCTTGCTCGGTGATAAGTTTAATGTTTCAAAATCTGTAAAAGATGAAATATTTTTGCTTCAAAAACACGATATATAATCAATGCAAAGTTTGTGCAAATATTTTAAATTTGAAAATCAGAGTTTTTTTAATATAAAATTTTTAAAGACTTGATAACAATCGTATTGAATCCTTTATTAAAAATCTGCCTTTTAAAATAAAGTCTTTTAAAACAAATCGATGTCATGAAGTTTGCCTTTCATCAGCAAATTTCTTAACTATTTACTCGCTCAAAAATTTGAAAACTTTTTATGATTCATTTGAAATTTTAAATTTTCGAGTGAAAAAAAACAAATTTAAATTGATTTCAGGCAATATCTGCATAAGGCAAAAAAGTTTTCTATTTATTTTGTCACGTCATTCTTTCATGTGATAAAAAAATTCATTTCATCATTTACTTATTTCAATTTCTTTACTCGTAATTCTTAAAAAGTTCAATTGAATATAATTCATGTGTACCATTGCAAACCCTTTCATAAAACATTCAATTATCTTTTTTTGAAAAAATAAAAAAATTAAGAATAGTGTAGGTATTTTTTAAAAGCTCATATTCTTCCAAAATTAATATCCTTTTAACTAAGCATATTCATGATAAATTATTGGGAGCATTAATGTAGTTATAAAAAAATTCTACTAACAAGTGCAATTGTACTAACTAATTAACATTCGTAATTTAATTCATTTTTCAGGCTTATCGTCTAGTGGGATAAAATCATATGGTGTTTGAAAAAATATTTTCATCGAAACAATTTGCTTTGATCAAATGATGATCTAAATCAAATTTTAATGAATTTTCTTTCAAAATTGAATTATTTAATTAAGCTTATTAGAAATCTCGAAATCGAAAGCGACTTTAATGATTGTTTAAGTCAAAAATTTAACTCCATTCTATGAAACTTGAATCGATTTTCATCTATTTTTATTTACTCGATTAATAACTTAAAAAACATAAATACGACAAAAACTTTCTTGTTTTCTGATCGAAAAATTTTTGCCAAAATTCCTAAATAATTAATATGTAGCCTGACAGCGATTTATAAACACGGAAGCATTTTAGAAAATATTTTATAATATTGCGAATATTGATATCGGTAGACGAGGCGCAGTGGGACACTAAAGTTTGTCAAAGTAGTTGAGAGCGAAATGGA
>NCKU01003699.1:0-14329 GCA_003675995.1 Dinothrombium tinctorium | reverse complement strand
GGTGTCTGATTTCGCACGTTTTCTCTCACTATTGCCGTTTTCCTATCTTTTAAATTTTCTGTTTCTGCATTGTTACCAGTGTTGAATCGCTCTTATATCGCGGCCAGTCTTTTGCTATTTCAATTTCCTCCATTTACATGAAAAAATGTTTCCAAGTCTTTTTGAACGAAACTATTGCCATTTTATTTTAAATAATTCACAATTTTTCCCTTTGCTTTTATCTGAAAATTTTGCTTAAGCTTAGCTTTAGGTTTAAAGCGATTTAAAGTTCGAGCGACGGTAGGATGCAACCTAAATTGACGTAACTGTACAACGTTTCAAAATAAAATGTTTCAATTATCGAAAGTGAGCTTGACTGTAAAGCAACTTTAACGAGGCGCTTAATTCATCATGTGCTTTGCAGTTAAGCTCACTTTTCGATTATCGAAACATTTTATTTTGAATCAGGAGTACAATTCATTCAGTGATGTCAACAAATTTTCATCAATTTCAAAAAATATATGCAACATCTTAAATTCTATTAGAAGTGTTAGCACCTGAATTGTTTCATTTCATGGAGATTGTATTCATTTTCACATTATACAATTAGCACAAGCTGACAATGTTGATATTTACTATTTAGCTGACATTTATGTTTGCTCTCATTTTATTCTCTTTCATCGGTCTTCTTGAAGCTTAATTGAAAACTTTTATTACAAAAGGGTATATTTAGTATATGTATTTGCATTTTTGGATAAACTCTTTTGTAATAAAAGTATTCAATTAGTCTCTAAATAAATTTTGAGCAATATTTTCCGCTCATTTTATTCAATTTTTACGCCAAACAAATTTAAATGAAAATATTTAATAACCTGTTGATGAGTATAAACGAAAGAATGTTTGATAACAGATTGCGATGATTTTTTTAAAGTGAAACACTTATAAAATGTGATATAAAGTTTAATTTGAAATAAATGTTGAAAGCAAAACTTGTTAAAAGTGAAAGTAAATAAAATGAATGAGAGTAATAAATTTCTTTCAATCGCTAGCATTAAGTTCATTGATTACAATTACTTTGTAATCGTTTTCCAAATAGTGAGCGAAACTATTCTTGTTTCCGTCTTAACCATGCAACGTTATCTTAACGAAAAAACAACAAATTTAATATTGATTTCTAGAATTCGAAAAAAATTATTAACATTGAAAGCGTGTGATCAGTTCAATGGACATGTAAGCTTTATATTGAATTAGTTTTTTCGCGCAAAAAATTTCATGATTGATGTCTGCTTTAATGTGCCTAAGTGTCTGTCGCATTCGATATATCATTTCGCATTTCTAATATAATTCTCGAAATTGAAAAAGAAAAAAATTGGCGCCACATCTTTATATCATGACAAATACTTGCTTCATCGTATTTCTTCTTCGGTGAACCAAACAATGAAAGTCAACTAAGTGAATAGTAATTTGGCCTCGCACGTCAATCATTTCTCATGCAAACTATTTAGTTTAGCATTTCAAAGTTTTACAATGCGTCAAAAATTGTTTTCGCAATGGCTTAATTTTCTTATTCGAATTTTTAAGTTGGCAAGTGAATTCATCATGAAATACATTCGGCATTGAGCGATGATTTTGTTTGATTTGATAGCAAAAAAAGACATTTCAAACTTTTGCTATAAAAAAGAAACAAACTCACTCGTCGAATTGTTGAAACGTCCTTTCTTGGGCGTGATGCAAAGCTACTCAAATTTTTGCATTGCTTCATCTTTTTCTTAGCTTAGATTTGACGAGAATATTTCATTTCCTATTCATAGAAATATACATTCTACATTCACTTAGATTAAATTGATTGGCTATCATCGCTCAATTTTTTATTGATATGATAACCAATTAATTTTTCAGAAACTATATATTCATTATATTTGTCTTTACAAAATTAGTAGGGATTAGATTGCAATCTTTGCTTCATTCCTGCCTCATTTACTGTAACGCATTTTGAAATGAATGAATAAATGAATAAAGTGAATAAAAAAACGGTGATAAAGTGAATAAAAAAGTCAGAGAAGATTGTTTTTTCATTGTGATTGCTCTTTCTGAGAATATACATATATATTGGATTTCCGCTATAAAACTAATTACATATCTTTCTAGATTGTATTGAAAAGGAAAAAAGTTCAACGCTTTTAGAGGGATTTCATTGCAGTAAGCCACATGCTAATCCCCTCTGAAGTCACTTGTTTGAATTAATTTTGTTTTCAATGCTGTGTCCGCTGCCGTTTAATACCCTTTGCTTTACAAAGAAATCTTTTGTAACTGAAAACTTCTCTTTTCTTATGAAGTCAAAATAAAAATAATTTTCTATTCGCTTTCTATTATAGCTCAATTACATCATTTAAACTCATTGTTATTTGTGAATTTCATTTTTAAAAATGTAAGCTGTTTATTCTAGAGTGCCTAAAATTATTTCTTAAAAAACTATTTTTTATCATAAAATAATAAATGAGCTTTGATTTTTGTCATTGTAAAGTAAGAAAAGTCAATGGTTGTCATAGAAATTGAATTGCAGGAAAAAGATTTTACCAAATGATTTTTTAGAAAATGAGTGTACTTTTTGTCGCACGTCCAATTGAACAATCTCAAAATTATGTTTCAAATAAACATTTAATGTTTAATAATCGTTTAGTTATTAAATAACTCATTTACTCATATAAAAATCTTGATTTTTCAACGCGACATCAATATTCATGTTTTTATTATTTTTACTTCTTTCAACTTGATTTTTAACGTGTGACTTTAGCAACAATATTAAATATTTATTGAGACTTCGTTTTATTTTAAAATTAGATGGAAGGAAAATGCTTTCATAAGCGCATTAAACGTTAGGATGTTAGATAAAATCTTTAACTGTTCAGAAAACCATCTACGTATATCAAAGAAACCAAAAGTAAATGTCGACATTTTAAAAGGATTTGAATTTAAGCACACATGCTTATTCTCTTTCAAAACACTTGGCTGTTTTTTATTTTTGTTTTTGTATTTGTGCTTTAAAGCCGATTCAAAATAAAATTCTTCGACTTTCGAAAGTCATCTTCACTTCAATGCTCAATAAAGCTAAAATATCGTTTCATAAAAACTTTGCGAATAACTTACTTCACGCGCAAAATTCGCACCGATGATTGGGGTAATTCTTAATGCACTAATGAAGTTCTATCTGCATACCAAGTTTCATTGAAATCGGGAACCGCACAAAAGATAGTTTCCTTGTGAGAAAAGAACGTTTGAATACACTTAAATATGGGCGGATAGCGCCTGATTCTACAATGACGTGTGAAGCACGAGAACATCGCTTCAAAATAAATAAATTTTAATGTTTTATTTAATTTTTTTTTAAATTTCAAAACTGTAAAGAAATATATTTTTAACACATCAGAGCATGTTTTCAATAAAAATTTCGTAATTAAATATTTAATTTTACAAATTGTATAATTTTCAATATTTTTTAAGCTTCATCCTCCGCACAATTTCACTAAATTCATCTCGACAAATTTTCAACATTTTCTAATATACAAATAGAATTTGATAAAAATTCATTAAAGATTTATATACTCATGATGCTTTTATAGAGGACACTGTATTGCGGCTTTGGTTTGTTTGCTTTTTATATATAACTTCTTTTCACACACATTTATATCATTTTCTTGTTAATCTGGTTTATTTTACGTCATAATGACAAGAAATAAGAATGAAAATGTTATTTCAATAATTAAAAACTTCACTGAGTGCGGGATTATTTGAAAAGCGAAACAAGAAAGAAAGCGTATATTAAGGATTAAAATATTTTTGAACGGAAAAAGTTTGAGCTCGAAAAAACGTTTAAAGTTCAGTTTAAACAAAGGATGATTTCAAAATAAAATTTCAAAATATTTTTTCTCTAATTGAATTTTCATAATTTCTTTGAAATTTAAACTACATCTGCATCATAATTTGTCTTTATTAACTTGAGCGTTTTTCCATCATCTCAGGAATAAATTCTGGTAATCATTTTTCGATCGAAAATGGTTAAACGATGGCAATTAAATTTTTTGTTTCTCTTATTGTTTGGCTTCTTATCTCTCATATAATCATAAAATTACAATTGAAAAGTTTTCAAAATTTTGTTTGCTTCATTCATGAAAATTGCTTTTTACCTACTGCTATGTGGAAAGGTGTTTGCATGGGAATTTGATTCTGATGAAACGAGAATCGAATATGTGTGAAATCGTTCAAATGAGCTGATGTGGTGACATATAAATTAAATAAATTGTTCTAACGAAAATATTGAAAAAATTAATATTGTTTATTATAAAAAATTTCTTTTTCATAAATTTAATTAAATAACTGCCGATTTTACTCCCGATTTCACTTATTTTAACTGCCGATTTCCATACCGATTTTACAATTTTTAACTACCGAAAAATCACATCTCTACTAATGAAAACAATTTGTTTGATTTTTTAATCGCTTAGTTGTTTAATTGCACTTAATGATCAATAAATTTTTAAATTTACACGTTTAACAGTTTAATATTACTTGAAGCAAATGATGGTTCTATTTTTAGCCCAATTTATTGCGAATTAGCCGAAATAACTGAATTGATGTGCTTCAATTTACTTTGGATAGCATAGGTGATTTCAATATTAGAGAATTAATAAATAATTTCGCTTATCACTGTAGTTTTCTCGATATTGTATGTTCTTTGTTTTAAACATGGCTTCATTTGCCTGGAAGCATTACTTCAAATTATAAATGTGTCGTCAAAAATTTTAATACATCTTCATTAATATTAATTTACTATCTCTGCCATTCTAAATTAGTTTTTCGAATATATTTTTGATGATAAGATGGCATACTAATTTAAATGAGTTTGTAAATAAATTTTATTTCTAAAATAGCATTTTTTCAATCGCCAGATTTGCCTTCTTTGCAAATTATTGATATAATTTTATTTTTTCGACCACACTTTCTTAAAGAATCTTTTTCTTATTATTTAAAAATGATTTCTATTTTGTTAAGCCTTTGAATAAGAATAAAAAGCTCAAAGTTTTCAAACTATTTTGTGATTTTGTAATGTTAATTTTATTAAATGAATATTTTTTTCACAGAGTTGACCGAGAGTGCTGAAGTTTAAAACATGCTTTAAACTTGTTTTAATTTTTTAATTTTTGCAAAACGATTTTATAGGACTTTATCTCCCTTGTTCGATCTTTCACACATCCCACGAGCTCTAAAAATCTCTCTGTATTCTTACTAGGAATCTATTTTTTGTGCCCGTTCCCGATTTCAATGAGACTTGGTATGCAGAAAGAACTTTATTAGTGTATTAAGAATTTCCCCATCAAAGATGCGAATTTTGCGCGTGAAACAAGTTATTCGCGTGCAAACTTAACATTAAGTCTATGGCGAAAAAAAATTTATTTTCTCGATTGCGGGTCTAAATCTCAACCGATTTTCATCAAATTTGTTTTAAATGAAGGTATTGTAGGTGAGACTACTCGGGGGCGCAGCAATAGCGCCCTCAAGGATATATAAACTCGAGTAGTCGCCTTTGTGTACGCGGATTTTTCTTTCGTCTTTCCTCAATAAAGACTCCTTTTTGTACGCTTTCAGTATTATTCAACTTCTATCTTATGAAAGATGTAACATAGTCCTGTATCAAAGCAGTAAAAAATTGCTTTAAAGATATTTCAACATAAATAAAAAATAATTGTATATAGCACATAACGAGCTTAAACATTTAAAACAAACYGRGTGARAATCGGTTGAGATTTAGGCCCGCARTCGAAAAAACAAAAAAWTTCGCCATAGACTTAATGTTAAAGTTTGCACGCGAATAACTTGCTTCACGCACAAAATTCGCACCTATGATGGGGGTAATTCTTAGTGCACTAATGAAGTTCTAACTACCTACCAAGTTTCATTGAAATCGGGAACGGGCACAAAAAATAGATTCCTTGTTAGAAAAAATGCTAATATAAGAAAAAACCTTTTTTATTCTGTTTGTGAAGCGTAAAAAAGCGAAAAGCGTAAAATATGAAGAGAGGAAATTGAGAAAAGTTTCACATATTTTGAAATTAATAGTTTTCGAAATCTTTACTTTGGAAAACATTGCATTTACAAGTTTCATTCTGTACTACTTACTTTAAACTTATTTTTTCACTTTTATGGTTTCTATAATTACTAAACGATATATTTCCGATTTTTTTTTAATATTCGCTTATAGAGTTTAATATGATATTGTATTCAAGAAACAAACTATAAAATAGGAAATAACTTGGATTGATTTCATAACTCGATGGAACTCACTTCTGATGGGAAAGCAAATTCGCAGAAAATTTTGAATGGAGACAAGTTGTCGATGCTAAAATGCCGAGGAATGCGGATGCGGATGTTAATGCGGACGAGAATGATTCGCCTGATTGTTGATTAAAATTTTTAACATGTTTTGTCGTATGACAAAAATTAAATGAAATTTCATGAATCGCTTTATGAATTATAAAAACTGCTGCATCTGCGAAACTCTCTAACATTGTGAAATATTAAACTTTTTCAAAAATTTTCTTCAAATATTAATTTAACCACATATAGAGTAAATTAAATGAATAGTAATGAGCATCGAATTGAACAGCTTGATCTGCACTGACAAATTAGATTAACAGTTGTACATTAAACTCGAAACGATTTGCCGCAATGAATTCCATTAAGT
The DNA here is from genome assembly GCA_003675995.1 of Dinothrombium tinctorium. NCBI lineage: Eukaryota > Metazoa > Arthropoda > Arachnida > Trombidiformes > Trombidiidae > Dinothrombium > Dinothrombium tinctorium. The sequence goes on along the minus strand of NCKU01003699.1, from coordinate 7,611 downwards.
GTGTGGTGCGATCGATCAGTTTCTTGCGGTTTCGTTTAAATGCCATTTCAAAACGAAGAGAAAAGCGAAAGTGCGCCAAAAAAATGTGCGAAAATTTTTGTTTGTCAAAAAATTCGCTGTTCTTTTCTTTACATCTCTCAAATTCAGTTTTATTTCAGGGTTCGATTTTATTTGCAAAGAAAAATGCGCGCAAAATGCGATAAACTCAAGTGAAAACACGAACACAGTAAAATCTAATTTTGCGAGTTTAATGTCGATAATTTTGAACGCATTCGTTTTTCAAAGCCGAAAGCGAGGCATTGAAAATTTTGTTTCTTAAAAAAAGAAAGTGAAAAAATAGATGAACGTACAAATTTTCTTTTTAAATACCTTCCAACTTTTACGTTTCGATGAAAGAGAATACGAAGCGTTTGCTCATCACAAGTTGTTTGTGTTCATCAGGCAAAGTGTGCTTTGAGGATTGGCGGCTTGTGCAGCGCTGGCCAAAAAGTTACTCATCTTTCTCTATCACAAAACTGCTTTAATTAAGTACAAAAAAATGAACACCTCTTTTTGCCTGCTCTGTATGCGTGCGGATAGTTCGATGGTGCACAGTGTGCGAGCGCGGTGAAAACGCACTCGGAACACTGCGAAGGAATCGCAACACTATATAATACGGCTTTGGTGCACGTAACCAACGTGAAAAGAGTATGCGTCGCGATTCACTCGCATTCGTTTCGAAACACTGACAATGTACGAAAAAATATGAGCGACTCTTTCTCGTTTAGTATCAGCCTTGTTTGAACATTTCAAGCACTCAATTCAATCGCTGACAGCGCTGCAAAATTTCATTTGCTTTCATTCGTTTTTTAAAGCTCAGTGTGCGCTCGTTTCGCCACCGCAGATTTGCTCTGTAAAAAGAAAGTAAGTGCTTCACATTTGTTTCCTCACTTCTTTTTCGCTCCTTATTCGCAAAAACTGTCGAACGCGCTCAAGATGCGTGTAAGTAGCGATAGATTCGATGCTCGAACACTTTCGCTGCGAAATGCGTGCGAATTCTATTTTCAAAAAATTTCTCCTCATCTATGAATTAAAAATTTTCACAGAAATATGGTGAGAAGCAGCGCTCGTAAAGAAGCTTGATTTTCATTTCTTTTCAAAGCAGACGAAACTTCGAATCGATTTTCTTTCCATCTCTCACTCTTTACTTTGCTCTTCATTCACATGTTTACGCTTTTTATTGTATTGAACGCTATAAATTTCAAAATCACTCATTCGCAGAATATGATTCATCCTCAATCTCTCTCTCTTGAATCGCTCGTATCGCCATTTAATTAACAATTCAAGTAAAGCGAATGTAGCACAAAACCTAACACTTTGAGTTCAGTTTCATCAAAAAGCAGCCAATAATAAGCTTTTCTCTTGCATTCTGCTCGCTACTTTTTGTTTTTGATCGCTTCGCCACAAAAAAACTTACTTTTCATTAAGAAATATTTGCATTTTCAAAGAGAAAAATTCATTTGAGATGCGCGCATATTTTTAATATCATAGCGAGAACTTTTTCTCTTTTATTTAAAATTAAATTCACAAATTTAATTTATGTTTTACTCTTGTGGAAATTACTTAATACACGTCAAGCTTGCCAACATGATTCGCTGAATTAAATTTACTTTTTTCTTTGCTTTATCTCTCTCAAAAAAATTATATTATTTAAGGAAGAGGAAAAAAATTGTCATCTCATGCCAACAACTTGATTCAAATCAATACATTTCACGTTTGGCCTATTCACTTCTACTGAGTCTTAGTCTTCTCGTTCTTATTTAATTCTTTATTGGAATAAATTGGTTACTTTCATAAACTTTATTGAACTATCATTCAGAATTAAAAAAAAAGATTTATTGTCGACAATCAATCAAAACTTGTATCTGCTTTCCGTTATTACTTTCGATCGGCTTGAGAAAATAACTTTTTCTTTTATTTATGAATAAATAACATTTACTTGCATTTTGAATTCGCGGAAAATCGTCTACACTCATTTATTTTTGCATAATCACGTTTCGTGTATCACTTCCTCTTTTTCGTGTAATTATGCATCATTGAATAGAATCCAAGAGGATTAAAAAACACAAAATTGAAGAAAATTGCTTAGAATGCATCATTGACTTTTTAGTCTCAAGTAAATAAAATTTTATTTTCTAATTAAAAACTGCATTCGTTTATAACTAAACCACATTTTTCACAATTTTCACATTCCCTAACTCGTTCATTAATTTTCTTTTTTGTAATTTGTGTTGTTACTGAAAATTTTTAAATCCGCGATGATTTGAATCTAATTGAGCGCTGTCGTAAGCGTTTTAGAAAATGCAAGTTTAATTTGAAATTATTTCTAAATAAACATTCTGCGGTTTATATAATCCAACTACTAACTACTTAGTTATGTAATTAATTCTGACATTTCAATTACAAGCTCGATCAGACAAATTCATTTATACGCATGTGAAAAGCGTGGATTTAAGTCCTTTTTCTCTGGCTGCACGAACGAATTGAAAATTTTAAAGAGCGTCACATTTGTGAATTCATTTTGATTTACGTCAATTATACAGCATTGTATGAAAAAAGCGCAAAAAGAAAGAAACAAAGCTTATGAAGCTTTTGCATAATTTTCACATTTTGCGATAAACTTCATAAAATTAAGTAAAGAAAAAGTTAATTTCTATGAAAATATTTGAAGCCACTTCTAATCAATAGTGTTTAAAAATAAATTCTATGTAAACATTGAATTTATTTTGTGTTTTGCGCTTGTTTGTTAAACGAGTGTAAAGCACTCAAAAACTTGTAACGCATTTGAAGCGAGTAAAGCAAGCGAAAATTGAAACTAATCTCAATTTAACAACTAAGATTTTAGGCCAGCGGTGAATATTCACGGTAACCATACTGAGTAAAGTGATTTAAAGAAGCATTTATTTACACAGTGATCATCTGTTTATTTTATATGGATTAAATGGCGAGAAGCCCGTATTTGAAAACCACTGGACATTGAGTTAATATAAAAAGAAAGAGGAGAATTTGAAAGTTTGCATGTTCAAAATTTGTTTTTTGTATTCTTGTTTTGTTGATTCGCAGTCAAACGTAATGATTTGAGAAAACTGAGATTAAAATAGCGAATGTCAAAACAAAATGGAGAAACGTCAAATTGCAAAAGTTTTCTCTTTTTATTCTTGCACCAAATCACTGCAAACATCAAACTTTATCAAGAGCTGACAAAAAAATTTGCTCAAAATAGTCGATAATCTCTTGTGCTCGAATTAAAAAACTTTAAGCTTACTTTCTCGTATTTGCATTTAGATGATAAAATATATACTGTGTATGCTTCGAAGGGTGTTCGTTATATCAATGTTGAAATCTATTTATTCGATTGTCTGAACAACTCCGTAGATAGATGTTTATATATTTGGGTAGTGTCAAAAAAATGATGATCTGCCATCGATTCATTCGTTCGTTACTTTTGATTGCCATTGTAAGTATTTCATTTGTCATTTTATATTCGTCAGTTTCTGTTTTCATTATTGTTAATATTATATACTATTTTTACACGAATACTTTCGTCATCGCTGTCACCAAATTCAGAAATTACATCCTCTTTACTCCTTTCATCGAATTTCAGTTTTCCGTTTCATTTTACGCTTGATCGTAATTTTATCAAAACAATTCCACATTAAATGTCTTTTTAAACCAATATTTCGAAATATGCTTTTATCAGACTAATTCCAGTCTGGAATTAGGCTTATTTATGTATTTTGCTTATTCTCGCTGCTATGTTCACAAATTTTATTTTTTATTTTCTTGCTTCATATGAATAATTTACATCTATATGGAAACATATTCTAAAATGACTACTAAATCTAAGCACATATATCAATATTTGTTTTGAATGGCTCATTCATTCTTTTTTGATTTTGTATAGTTTTAAGATTGATTTTGCATATTCAAAGATATAAAAGGTTCAAAGAAATGGCCCGAAGAAATGCGAGAAAAATTATTTAAAATTTTTCATTATATGGAAGAAAGTCAACTTTAAAAAGACGCTTTTAGAAATGTCCTTATTATATATGAAGTTATCAAAAAGCATTTCGATTATATCGGAGAAATTGTTAGCCCAAAAAATTTAGAAACTAATGAATAGAGATGTGATTTTTCCTTTTAGTTTGATTTCCTATATTTATAATCTAGCGAGTTGCACGAAGTGAAATATGCTATTAATCTCCTATTGTCTGTTAGTCTGTCTGTGCACAATTTCATTAAAGGTAAGAGACTAATGAAGATAATTAATTGGACCATATATAAGGTAAACGGGTGTCAAATTTTTGAAATTTAAATTTTTGTTATACAGGAGATAGTTTGAATTTAGTTTATTGTAAAAATAGGACCATTTGAGGGCTAATTGTCGAAATTTAATTTACTTAATTTGTGAAGTAAAACTGTTTCAAAAGTATTTAATTTTATAATTGGACCATCTGAGAGGTGCAAGAGTGCAAAAACTACCAAAATTTTAATTCACGTAATTTGAGAAATAAAATAAATCGAAATAATTTTTGAATAAAAAAGATCCGATGAGGGTGTATTTATATAAATGTTGCTTAATTTTTATTTTGTAAATTAAAATTGAAATAATAAAAACTCAAATAAATTTAAAGTATTGAACATTAAAATAGATTCATAGTTTCAAAAATTGTCCAAACTAATTCTAGTTAATTTATTTAACATTTCTGAAACTCGCCTTAATACAGTTAAATACTGTCTTGTTTTAAATTGGTTTAGGAAATTTAATCAAAGTATAGTTAATATTAATGATATAATTAAATTTTGAAAAACTAAAAAGTTAAAAAGTTTTAGCGTTTTTCAACTGTTCTTTTATTCCTTTATGCTGATTTGATTTGCGGTTTTTCCTTCTCTAATTAAATACTATTTTTTACTTTTGGGTGAGATAATAACAACTCAACTTCCTCATTGTGTTTTCTTTCAAAAAGCTTGGTAGAGCTTGCCAAAAAATGATAAAATCATAAAAAAATGACTTTGTGGCTTAACATATAAAATATAAGAAACTATCGAATCATAAAAATAGTTGATTTCATTCTCAGTTTATATTTTTAAAAATATTTTGTAAAAGAATTAAAATTTTAAAAATGCAAATATTTTTCTCGATATTCATATTCGATTTGTAAATCTTGAAGAAAATATGCATTACAAATTTAAGAATTTGATGTTAAATTTTATCACTCAAAATCCGTGAAATTAAAGAAATGAAAAGCGAATTCAAATTTAATTGATGTTGAATCAAAATGATGTTGAAAATGTTTGATTCAATATGAAAATTTCTGTCATATTTAGCTTCAGATTTTTGATTTGATAAGAGAAGTATTTTCAAAAATAAATAAACAATCAACTAGCAAATAGAAAAAATTTATAAATGTTGCATTTAACAGGTCAAAATTTTTAAGTTAAAAATGAAAATTAATTATACTAAATTTTAATTATAAATCACAAAACTCATTAAGTTAATTATTTTTAACTCGTTTCGCTAAGCTTTTATTCATATGAAAAATTTTTGAAAATGAATTATTAGAATAAATTTAAAGATTCAAATGTTCAAAGATGTTCTGATTTTCAATCAGCCATAATCATTATGTTAAATGTACTATCGTTTTAAAATAAAATGTTTCAATAATCGAAAATGATCTTAACAACAATACCTCACAAACAATAAAGCGTCTCACAAAATTGCGATAAAAAATTTTTGATTCAAAAATGCATGTTAAATGGGTCAACGAGCAAACTTTTTACTAATATTAGCAATAAATAATACTAATATTAGTTATAAGTAATAAGTAACTGTTAAATATTAATTTAGGTTCATATTGAAAATAAAGCATGCGTGTTTCAAAAGGCTTAAAATTTAATGTTTAATGATTTAATTTTCTTAAAAACTATTATTACAAAACTTAATATTCACTTTAGATTAAAAAAGCTTTTTGTTATTTTTTAATCGAGTTGAATGTGTTGGATTTAATTTTCAATTTTAAAAGAATTGCTTTTGTTCTTTGCAATTAATGAAAAATGTGTTCTAATATTTCAATTAAGAATAATTAAATTTTCGATCAAAAACCGTGAAAAAAGTGAAAAAGCAAAGATGGAGAGAATTCGAGAAAAATTAAACTTTCTGAAAAAGAATTAAGGCTTTTTATCAAAGTGATTTTCATCTTTTGTTCTTTATTATTGACTCTTTATGACTGTGAAACCTTCATTCTTTATTCTACAGGAAGTTCGCAAAGAAACACTTCGAGTTCTCGAAGGATATGATCAAAAGAACTTTACTATATTTTGAGCTTTAACTTGTTACCGCAAATATAGACTATAATTTGCTTATTATAACTTTTGTTCCGAATTATTAGATTAATCGACTTTTTAAATTTAATTAGTGTATACAAGGAAGCCAGCACCTATAGAGAAACGGCAAACTCATTTACGTTGTTTAAACTTTTATTATCATTTACTGTATTATTGACAAAATTACAAGTGTATTCTCAATCATTAAATCAAGTTGTTTATTTATTTTTAATAACATTCGATCCTTCAGTCATTTGATTCTTCACAAAAACAATAAAATATAAATAAAACAAGAAATCTCTTTCTACATATGTATATATTTATAAATATGATACTTATGGTACTTATATCTACTACAAAAATAAAGTGATGCTTTTTTCCTTGAGTATAAAAAGAGAATAAAGTTGAGAATTTTGGTCATTCGTTCGAAATAGTTGTGTTGATATCTATACCTAAAATATTTAAGGGTTTTACGACATATTAAACAATTATTTTCGGAAATATCCAAAATCAAAGATATCAAAATCATAATCTCAAAATAGTACTTGTTCTCAATTAATTAGCGCAAAAGTACGAGACGTAACATATTGTATGTTCGCAGTATTCAAAAGTGAAATAAATGTTTCTAATAAAATTTTTTATACAAATTTGAAAATTCTTTAAAATTATTACAATTTCTTATTTCTTTATTCAAAGAGTTAAATTTTATCGAGTAATAAATGAATGGTGATCGATCGAAAAATTTTATAAGAGTTTGTGGGTAGCGAACAAACTAATAATAATTTAGGGAATAATAATTTATACCTAGAGTTTTACGAAAATGAATCAATTGATTTAATTAAAGGTAAAATGAGAGTCAATAAAATGAAATAGCCAATTCGACTAAATGTTTTAAAAGTTGTGCCTTTGAGCTTACCTTTTAGCTTGTTCGAATCTAAATTATTGTTGTAGTAACGTGCAGTTGAACAAATTTTGGGCTCCTCATAATTTTGAGGTTTTTGTACCTTAATATTGGGTTTCTGTCATAAGGCGTGTATTGGTCTTGTGAAGGAATGTCTCAGGACCATATTAGTGTGAAAACATTTGMAAAATGAGTTCATTTAAGCGTATTTGTTTCAAGAGTTTGTTAACGGTTCGATTTCACTAATTTACAACAATGACTCATTTGAATCTTATTGTTCGGTTTCTGCTGATCTTGGAAAATTTTGAACTGAATCCTGGCCCTCCTTTGACTATCAATGGTCTGAG
>NCKU01003698.1:0-14331 GCA_003675995.1 Dinothrombium tinctorium | reverse complement strand
ATTACCTAGTAAATTGTTTTTCATCAAATCGTATTTTCCAATTTCAACGAAGCGTCCGAATTCCGCAAGACAGTTAATGGATGATCTTAGCTTTTCCTCAGCCAATGAATTTAGAATTACATCTACTCCTTTTCCACTCGTTTCTTTTAAAATATGTTCTTCAAAATTAACATCTCGTGAATTCACGAAATGCTTATCTTGAAGTTGAGGAAATAACGATTGTAAAAACTTTTTCTTTTCTTCTGTTCCGACTGAAGTGTAAACCTCGCAACCCATTCCTAAGCAAACATTAATCGCTGCTTGACCAACACCACCACTTCCAGCATGGATCAAAACTTTTTCTTTTGCACGTAGAGTTGCTCTTATAAGTAAGCCATAATAAACAGTAGCATATACAACAGGTATAGTTGCTGCATCCTCAAGAGTCCAATTTTCGGGTACCGGTAAAACAAAATCACTATTCTTTAAAAGCATTGTTGTTGCCATAGCATTCTTGAGGCAACAGCCGCATATTCGATTGCCATTCTCATCGATTCCTGAAAACTCGAATCCGATATTCCCAATATTTGATCCGTCGTCAGGATAGGCATTTGTTGAAATTCTACCAGTCGCAACCATTACATCTTTGAAATTAAGCGCAGCATAGTAAACATGCACCAAAACATGATCATTGTTTGGTCGATGAGCCTGTAAGGGTGTATAGTGTTTGTGTGGAGCTTCGAACCATTTAAAACTGGTTAAATCTCCTTTTGTTTTGACATCCAAAAACGCATGTTCTATTTCCTTTGTTTCTTCTCCAATCGTATCAATGGCATAGTTTCCATGTGTTCCATTTCGGATCAAATTTATAGCTAGGTCTTTTTCAAGAACTTCAAGTGGAATGAGATCTTCATCAGCAATCAGACACCGAATTCTCTCTTTTCCAGGTTCTCGTCTTAAACATCTTGTCAATCCGATCACTCCGCTGATTTCACTTTCCTTCGCTTTAAGCCAAATTCGATTTTCTTGTTTTATTTTTAATTCATTTTTAATAGTTTCAATCCAATCATATTCTTGTAGCTGCGTTTCAATTACAATAGGTTCATATATAATACCTTTCACTTCGTCCTTTTTCAAAAGTACCGATACCATTCCGAAATGATCACTTTTGGTAAAAATTTTCTTAAACTTTGTTTCTTTAAGCAGTGAGTTAAGGTTTTGTTCAAAGTCAAGTTTTGGAAGAGATTTATTTTGTAAAACGAACAATTCTTTTTCCAAATTCGTTAATTTTCTCCGGTAATAACAAAGTAAAAATCCATCAGTCCTCAATATGGTTTGAGTCGAAGCTAAAAATTCACGAAGTTGATCTTTATCCATTTGACTTGTTTCATCTAACATAAGTTCAGCGCTTGAATCTTTGAATATAACGAAGTTTACATCTGTCGAATTCAATGGCAATGATTTTTCTTCCTTTTCCGTTGGGAGCATAATATATTCGCATTTCATTCCATATTTGTTGGCGATTTCACTTACATCGTTGTTAATTTTAGACGGAGTTTTGTTGTATTCAACGACTTTCAAATTCCTATCAGTTATATTCTCAAGCATTGTATTAATTCGATCTTTAATCAATTCTTTATAACTCAATTTAAGAAAATATAATTGCTTATCTTCATCTTTCAGTGATCGAAGCAACTCATCTAATTGCTTTTTTTCTTTTAATGCCTCTTTGAGTTTGTTGTACAAACTATAGTTTGCATTGAAAGTATCATCAAACATGTTAATTGATCGATCTTCAAATATTTTATATTTTTTACTATCAAGTCTTTTAATTGTACGAACACACAAGTTGATATAATTTTCAGCTATTCTAACTTCTTCATTATTGAATTCAATGTGATCGTCAAAAGGTACGAACGAAACTTCTTCAAAACAAGGCAAACCATTCATATCTTGACGTCTTGAGATAGGGGTCATAACTAGACCTTTGATAAAAACACCGTTTGTATAAACTGCATTGGCATATTTATCATATGAGACATTTAAAATATTTTCTTTTTCAATCGCTTGAAAAAGTTCTTTCGGATCATATCTTAAATATTCAATAAAAGTTGGCACACAAAGATTTCGATTTTTCGAAGCCAAAAGATATGGATGAAGCATTGCATCGGCAAAGCTAATCCAGTTTCCTGTCCATTTTACACGCGCTCTACTTCCATCACTAGCCGCTTCGACAACACCTTGAAAGCTAGAACCATAATCGTAGCCACGCACCCTTAGTTCTTTGTAAACGTCTTTCGTTTCTAAATTCAAAATTTTTTCATCCATATCAGACGAATAATCAAAAGTAGGAAAAATTTTTTCTTTCGGTTCACAAATAGTGCCTGAAACGCATGGCGATCCGCTTTCATAAAGTAAAAACTTTTTCGTTGCTTTGTTGATAGTATACTCTAAAGTGCATATACTATCTTTTTGAATGATGATTGCACGATGAAATGTTACGTTTTTGAATTCTACTTCTATTTTTTCATCATTCTTTTCCGTGGCTAAATGAAACCAGATGTAGAAAAGATATGCTGTAGCTGGAAATAAACTCCGGCCATCAATACAGTGATCAACCATAAATTTTGCGTCATTTTTCATAAAATCGATATCGTAGGCTAAAATTCTTTTTGAAGAATAAAAATAATCTGGAAATTTAGCCACAAAATAGGAATGTGAATGATCCCATTTTATGAGATGGCTTAAAGATGCTGTTTCTCTTGAAACCGGATATTTTACTTTCGGATAGAGATTTTCTATTTCAAGATTTTGTCCACTTATGTAGATTTCTCCGATTGCATTTAAAATATCAACCACTTCGTTTTCACTATTAGCATTTATCATTTTCACATATAAACATTGATTCAAACTTTTTTCGATCAATGGAACCAACATCGGATGCTGTGAGATTTCAACAACACAAGCGTCTTCAGGAATGTTTTGAATGACATCCTCAAGTGAAATGGTAGAAATAACATTATTTATGTAGAACTCTGCATCGCACAATTTATGAAAAGATTTCGATGCGCTCAGCCAATTTTGAGATCGAATTTTCGGATTCGAAATTATAGTGTTTAATTTTTCGGTCAACCATTTGCGATGCTCAATAATAAATGGAAAATTGTAACCATTTCCGTTTTTGGCGATTTTTTCCATATTATTAATGTTTAACTTGTTTGTGAATGATTCTACATTTGATGTTGTACCAGAAATCAAAAAGTAATCGTTGGAGTTATCATAAATAATGTGAAGATCAGGAGAACTGTGTTCGGCAGCTTCTTCGCACTTAAAACGGACTTTAACAGTTGTTCCTCTTTCTTTCGGAATAAATACAGCGCTCTTTGATAAATAAAAAGCAGCTAACAAAGCTTCTTTCAGAGATAAACATCCATCGCAGTAACCAGCAACGATGTTATCAAAAACTGAGTGACCAACGATTCCGTCTGGCTTTAGGCCAACGAAATTTAATACATCAACTAATGCTATTTGCATTGTAATTGTAGACAAAATCACATCAGTAAGATTTGAGTTAAATTCACATCTATTATCGAATAAAAAATGCAACAAATCGACACCAACTAATTTCAAAATGAAAGCGGATTTATAAATACTGTCGGCAAAAGGTTTAAAATGCATTAATCGCTTAACGATCAATTTTGATTGAGATCCAAAAGCCGAAAATACAAACCAAAGCGGTCGTTTCTTCTCGACGCAAATGACACTTTTCTGTAAGACTTTATCTTCATTGAGTATTGCGAAACCTCTGCAAATCATTCCTGTTTCGAGCGGAGTTTTCGAGACATCGTTTAAAAGAGATAAAAACTCTTTCGTGACCTCTTTTCGATTTGATTGTATCCAATCAATTACATAATTTACGCCCTCTTCTGTTCGACCGCTAATGTTCACGAGTCGAGGAATGTTTTCAATTATCTTGAGTGAATCTTCGCTTATTTTCTTTTCATTGGCTTTGAATATCGCGTGAACATTTACACCTCCGAATCCAAATGAGTTCACCGGGATTACTTCACTGTCGAATCTCATTTTCTCAGTGACAGGAATGATTCGCTTCTGAATTAGTCCCTCAATGTTAGGATTTGGATTCTTGTAATTTAAATTTGGAGGAATCATATGTTTTTGAAAGATCAAAGCCATTTTTGTGATCGCACAATTGCCTGAGGCTCCTTCGGTATGTCCAATATTTGTCTTCAAACAGCCGAAGAAAATTGGTTTCTCGTTCTTCTCTCGATAGGAATCGAGGATTGCTTTGCTCTCAATTGGATCGCCAGCGGCTGTTCCTGTCACATGTGCCTCAATGTAATCAATATCGTAAGCATTAATCTTTGCTTTTTCAATTGTGCGCTTCAACAATCTTTTTTGAGACTCATATCTCGGAAACGTGATGCCTTCCGGTTTAAAGCCATCCGAATTGGTTTCGCAGCAAATCACAGAAGCGTAGATTCTTTTCGCGTACTTTCTTCGTTGAATAAAAAGCGCAGTGACCGCTTCCGAGCGACAGTAGCCGTTGACACCCTCATCCAAGCATTTTGACCTTCCGTCGGGCGAAATCATTCTCATGTGCAGAAACCCCAAAGCGGTACTCGGTGTTAAGGTCACCGCGACTCCTCCAACTACCAAATTATCGCAATTTCCCGACTTCATCGTTATGAGTCCTTCGTTAAAACAAGAGAAACTCGAAGCGCACGCTGTGTCTATTTCAAACGCAGCACCAAAGAACCCGAATGCTTTCGAAATGGCCACAGGCCCTTCTTTGGCCACCACTCCTCGTTTGTTTCCATTCTCTTGCGTTAAATCGTCTGTGAGTGTTTTGCTTGTGTCGTCGTAGCATAGCCCGACCAAAACCGCCGTTCTCGATCCCTTCAAACTTTGAGGAACTATTCCTTCAGTTTTAAAACAAGTTTTTGAGTGTTTCATTTTCAATGCAATTCATACCCGCGTCGTAGATTGCTTCATAAACCACTTCATGCAATATTCGATATTGCGGATCCATGTAGTCGGCAACATGCTTCTCGAGGCCGAAAAAATCAGCATCGAACTTGTTTAGATCTTTTATTTTTCCTGATCTCGCAGGCAATCCCATATAACCTAATAATCGGCGAGTATAAAAAATTTTTAATTTGTTTATTGTAAAAAGTAACCTCAGTTATCCGAAATTTTCATTGTTGAACATAAGAAAAACATAATTAACCCATTGGCATAAAAAATAGTGCTTCTAAGTACTAACAGAAATTATTGTCATTAAATTTTTCTAAATTCCCTTTACGTGATTTACGAATCGATGATTTTCTGCTTTTACTTTATCAAGTGAACTTACTGAAAATCGACACTAATGTTCGTATCTCACGTAACAATTATTTCTATCATTTACGTGTTTAATTTTTACTTGTGAGTAAATGCATAAATTCATCATAAAGTAAACAAAATGGAAAACTTTCCAATCGTTGTGTATTCAATTTTTAAATTTGATTTTTTTAAATTCAAATTTTAATTAACGAAAATTTTAATTAAATACAAAATAATAAAAAAAATAACAGCGCTTACCAATTGGCCATCTTTGTTCATCAATGCTAGACAATTCTTGACCGCTGATTAACTTCTGCCAAAATTCTTCTACATTGTCACACTCTGGATAGCGTCCAGAAATGCCAGAGATTACAATATCATTTTCAGACATTGTGAGCAATGTCAACTACGAGGACCTTTCTAGTTATTATTTCATAGATGACGATTCAGAATTTAAAAAGATAAGCGCGAGCATAACCTTTTTTATTTTCAAATTAATTTCAAAAAAATCGAAAGTAACCATCTCCTTGGGGCTGGCACTGAATCAGCGAATGGCGATGGTTTAGCGACGCGCAAATTTTTATTTGGACTTTAAAAGCTAGAAGAGTCAATAACTCGATTTTTTATGTTTATATTTTTTCTTTTCACCGTCCTACCTCGAGCAAAAAAGTTTAATTATTTCGCTTTCTATTAGAACAACTTAAACTTTATATTATTCAAGGCTAAGGTTAAATGCGAATGATTTTTAAATTTATTTTTAATGTTTACTTTGGAAGAAACCCGCAATAGAGCACAAATAACTTATTGCGTTGAATGTCGTTATTTGCTCATCTTGTTTGTACTGATAATCGCATAGTTTTTGCCCGTCGATAAAAAAGTTTTTCAAAATTTATGCATTTAATTAATTGGCTTTTCTAATCGTGATTTTGATGAAGAAATCGCATTAATATCGTTTGAGATTAAATGAGTTTGAAAAGACTGCGAGAATAAATTTTTCGACGCATACTTTACTCATTTGATTCGTAATTTGATATTTTTCAGCCTAGCCTTTTTCAAGAATTTTAATTATTTACAAAATTTTGCCTATTAGCGATGTGTTTGTTTTAAATCGCCCAAAAGCGAACTTGTAAAACTTCTATTTCATTGCGAATTTTTCTAAATGTCAAGGAAATTTTGATTATGAAAATATTTCATACATTTTGCTTAGAAATAGGCGAAGAATGTGAAAAAGTGAAAAATACGCATCTTTCTATTTGGGAAATTTTGTGAATTTATTTTTGTTTATGTTTCACGTTAAATCATCACATTACGAACATGTTACATAATTTAATTTACTTTACCGTTTGCTTGATTTATTCAATCGAAGGCGGCGCTTAAAAGAAACTGACCAAAACATTTAAACATTTGAGCGTTGCATTTAATCATCACGATAGTTGATAATCATGCGAACATAGCGAATTGCATTTTAAACACAAAAATACTTATCAACCAATCAATCAAGCAAAGTGGATACGAGTAAAGAATCTTAAAACAAGCATGCAGTAAAGTCAAGAATGTCAAAGATAGCGTTGATATTCAAAGCTGGTAATTGTTAAGAAATTTACCATATTCCCGCACAATATATCGCACTCCGATGTGTCGTGAAAGGAGGATGCCCATTTTCCTATGGTGTCTGGGCCCACCCTTGTCACAAATCAAATCTGTGTGAATCGAAAGCTCTTATCATATGTAACAAAAGTCTCAATGGTCAGTGTACCTTTGTTAGGGCAAAATTTTGAAAGAAAAGCTCAGGAACCATTCTAATGGTTAGTTACTATCAAGAAATAATTATGAAAATTTCAGCCATTATAACTGTTGGATTTAGGCAACTGGAATAGAGATTGAGAATCTGGCCATAAATGTGTCCCGCATATTGAATGAAAGGAGTACTCATTATCGTGTGAACGGTCGCTTTGAATAATATTTTGAATGCCAGATTCCTTTTAGTCTTACAAGTCTTCTTACTTCTTAAGGTCTAGACCATTATAACCTCTAGATCTAGCGCCGAAATTATCTTAAAAGGCTGAACTCATGAGGCCACTTTTTACAACGTGGTGACCATTGAGACTTTTGTTACATCTGATAAGACCTTTCGATTGACGTAGATTTGATTGAGTGACAAGGTTGGGCCCAGACACCATAGGAAAATGAGCATCCTCCTTTGATTTTTTCGCATTTCACTTTTTTACCGATATGCAGCTATAAACCGAAACTTAAAATACATTTTTAAATTCAATTTTCACACTTACTTTGATTAGTTTTTTGAAACTTATTTCAAAAAGAATTTTTTGAATAACAATTTTTTCCTCCTTTCTCTTGATTCCGTAAATCGAATGCTTTTTTGCATGCCTCCTTATTTCTAATAGAACGGCATGCCCCATATTGAGAGGGAATACGCTAAGTGTTAATCTGAATGTCGCCGATTTTACAAACAGAATTTCAATGTATCACCAAGCTTGATTTTCATTACTCTATTCTCACGATTTCAGACCTTCGATTTTAACTGAATACATAAGTTTATAATTTGCCATATTTTTCAATTCACGAGAAGGTAATTTTTCATAAAACATTAGTTTTACGTACTACAAAAACCTTGTGCTTATAACTTGAACCGCTTTAAATTCAAGTCCATTTGTAATTAATTTTATTCATTAAAATCACTTTTTTACCCTTTTTATTTTAAATTGTGAAAACATGATACAATTACAGCTCTTTTAAGTTCATTCTAAAAGATCAAGAGCAATAAAAAGTGAAAAATTCTTCAATTTGGAATATTTGTTGTTGTTGTATTTTTAGCACATTTTGCGCACAATTGAAATATTAAAAATTAAAAACTTGAGCATTTTCTGTTATGTGATCAAAAAAGCTAAAATTTAATTTTTTTATTTCATATTATCTTTCTCAAAAAGGACCAACTAATTAACTAAATTAAACAACTGTTTTCAAGCGCAAAAGCCAAAACAAAAAACGAAGCAAAAAAATTGCTCAATTGATTTATGAATTTTAATTTGAACAGTTCTGAGAAATTATTGAGCAAATTTACAAATTCTTTTTAGAATTTGTTTTTTTTTAGATTTTGTGTAAAAATTCCTATTTTGAAATCATAAAATTAATGTTTTGAATAAATTATCGTGCTGCGAACGAAGTCTATCCTCAGGGAACAATTGCAAAATTATTTTTATTGTGGTTGTTTAAATCCAACAACTTTTCTCTTCTATTTAGTTTAGCGTTTCTCTCGTCTTTTCAATTATTTCTTTTCGATTTCAATAGAAAGAAAGCGAAAAGTTTCAAAGTCAAAACTAATATTAATCAAGTTCAATAATTACTATAATATTTAAAAAAAATTGCAAAACAAACTCAAAATCGCAATTTTAGTCAGAATTAAAATTAAATGTCGAAATAAAATTGCCATTACTTTGTAAGCAAAAATATAGCTTTTAAACACGCATATTTTATTTAATTATAAGTTGCAAATATTTTTCAAAGACCTATGATTATCATAAAGAAATGTAAAAGAATTTCTTTGAAAGATTTAACCATGTGTGAATTTAAACATTGGTACTCACATTTATTTTTAGCCAACAGCCGAATGTGAGCATAATTTAAATTGCGTAGTTTAATTTGATATTTGATACCTTGAATAAATAAATAAATAAAAGGTATTTATAAAAAATAACATAAAATCTTATTATATCATTCAAGCTTAAGATTCTTTCTCTTGATTAACATTTCATTCTTCTCTCGCCTTCTTTTTCTCCACATATTCCTTTTTTGTTCAAATTTAAACCTTCAAACATTTTCAATGCAAAAGGTTAAATTTTTTAAGCAAAGCTTGATCAAGCGAATGCAGTTTGAAGAATTATTTTGAAGAGTATTACGTATGATCTGCATAATTATGTTTTTTGTATGAGCCTTGAACTTTCCATAACCTCTCATCAAGCATGCTTTCGCTTAGATATTTTCCCTTTTCTGCTTAATCTGTCTAATGTGAAATAGTTTATCTTCGATAAGACGCGACATGTTTTGACTGTAGTTTCATTTTCATGCATGGAAATGCCGCCAGCAACAAAAAGAAAGCTTGAATTTTATTTTAAGAAATTATTTTAAAGCTTCACTAAATTTTAATTGTAAAAATGTTCAAAAAAGGACACAATTTTATGTTATGTCTAACTTTATCCAAATTTAAAAAGATGAAAATTGATGAATTAACTACAAATGCTAAATGATTTTGACATAAATTGAAATGATTAATTTAGAATTAGTAAAGAGAGTTATTATTTGTCATTTTTATTAAGCTTCGAATTAATTACTCAATTAATTTATAGTGCCGATGAAATTTTTTAAACACAAAGCTTTTTGAAAGTCGTTTAATTCATAGTTTCTAATAGAATTAAAAAATTCATTTAGAGTTCAACTCTAATTAGAGAAAATTTAATTTTTCAATTGCCTATTTATTCGAATAGACGCGGCGGCGGCGGAATTTTCCTGAATTAAAGCTTTTCACAATATTTTTGTATTTAATATTTTTGAAAATAACTTTTTTTTTATTTTACAATTACAATTACGCCAATGTCATTAAATTGATGCGTTTTTGCATTTTCAGATTGTATGGAAAAACACCTTAAGGATTGCTTACGTATAAAGGGAATTAACATCTGTTTTGTTTATGAGGTAAGTTAATTTTTTTTTCTAGCCACGTGTAAGGAATTCAATAAAAATATAAATAACTTAAAACATTAAAATTAATTGGCTTATTTTTATTTTGAAGATCAAATAAGTTTAAGTATGTGTAAATTGAAAAATGTTGCAAAGTTAAAAAAAAAGCTGAAAAATGAAAAGATTTTATATTCAGAAATGCATTTTGCTCTTTGTTTAGCTCAATTATTGCTCAAGTTGCTCAATTTTTTTCGATTTCATTTTAATTTCACTGAAAATTGAATGCCATATAAAGTTATTGTGAATAAAAGATTAATATGATACACATAGTAAATGCACACATGCAAGGATAAAATAAAATTTCAACATTATCACTTAAAAAGTGTTTACCTCGATAATGAAACAATTTCGAAGTGTGAAAATATGTAATTGAAAATGAACGTAAAAGTATACAAAAAACTGATATTTATTTTCAAAGAACTTTAGAACAATGATAACATTAATTATTTTGAAATTAAAGAAACGTGATTGACAAGAAAAAATTCTCAGCTTTAAATTTATTGAAAACATTTGAGGTCACTGCGAACTCGGAAATGACATTGACGTTATTTTTTTAGAAATAAAAATATTTTTGTCAGTTTTTCTTTACTTTTTTAAAAAATAGTTTTGTCCGGAACATTTGAAAATGACTAGTGCAAGATTAATCCAAGGATTAAAAGTTATTTTTCGCATTAGGTGTTTATTTTCACTTGAGTCCTTGCTTTAAAAAATTAATTAAAAGAACATTGAAGTAAAATTTTTCTTCTTGGGCTTTCCAAACTTGAATTTTCCCTCGGCGCGTGATTAAATATGTAAACTATTCATAAAAATGGTCGATTAAAAAACATTAAATTGTAAATCGTAATTGCGTGAAATCGAGAATTTATTTGTTAAGTTTTAAGAATGTGATAAGATGATGATGTTTGAAAAGAATTTGTGAATGAAACTTAGGCTTAAGACTTTACACGGATTCGATGGTTTTTTAAAATAATTTTTTATTTAATCGAGAAACTTGGAATACTCGAATTTAGATTTTTAATTATATAAACATATAATACACAGTTAGATTTGTCCATTAAAATTTGTAAATGTTGCTATCAATGGCGTTGTTTTGCGCACAATATACAAGGTGTATTGTGGAACTAATTTCGGACAAGTTTGTACCAGTTCCAATTCCATCTGATTTTGAAGTATTTCTTATTTAAAAAATACTTATGTTAATGGATAACAAAAAAGTGTATTTAAACGCTTCGATAATCGCTAAAAATTTTTGCAAATTTTCACTTCATGCGTATCTTATCACAAAAGCTCACCAAACTTACTTTAAATAAAAAAATTTTTGATCGCTTAAAAACTGCGCATAGTATTTTTCACCTAAATGTGAAGCGGTTTAATAGTCAAATTCGAAATTAATTTCTCTTTAAAAAATATATTGCGAAGTGAGTTCAATTTTGCTGTCCAATTTTGACTAAATTTGATTAAAAATATAAATTCTAATATCATCAAATAATATCAAATTACAAAGAAAGAATTTTTTGGCCAATTTACATTGAGTAAAATTTGATTTTTTTGCCTAATGTGACGTGCACGCTTTCTACAGTAAACGACAAAACAATTCCCCTCCCCAAATGCGCATATACATTCTAGAGTGGGGAATTGTTTTGCCGCTTACTGTACAATAATGTGCTTTTCAGCAATAGTCAGTGACTTTAAAATCACGAATGTGTTATCGTTTAAATAGAACTTTCGTGAATGCATTCATGAATACAATATTGTTGCAAGTGAATGTGAATGTGAATGCAAACGTGAATGTTTCGTGGAATGCATTCATGAATGCATTAATTTAAGCACAACACTATTAGTAACCTTATGAAGAGTTACGCGCTTAAATCTGCGTACTTTGCGTTTTGCAACTGCAGCAAAGCAATTCGGCTATTTCCCATGCGATAGCAAAGCTTATGCAAAAAACTATGCTCAATGAGAATTTGAACCTTTTGCCAAACATTTGCGTTTTCCCAACTTTATTCGTCACTGCGCTCTCAATAAGCTCCACGCTCTCCAGCTCCTTTCATTACCATGTCATTCACCGATACTCGAATAAGTATTCTCTTTGCTTTCTTTTAATTTTATTAAATATATAATTTTGTACATCTCTCGCGACAAATGTATTTGGTATTTTTTTTACGCTGTTTTTCAAAAAAGCCAATTTAATGTCGGAGTACAAGTGGGTAAAGCATTCGCATTTCGGCTTTCATCGTTTAAGTCTAAACACAACAAATGCTTCTGCAAGTCTGATCAGCTCTGCTCATATATCTAACAAAGCATGTACACTCAGCGTCAGAAAAATCGCACCATTGTTGCGCGAGAAATTTTTCTTCTTGAAGAATCCTAGATTCGGACTCGGTTTTTCATGTAGCGATTGCGATCCACACGCGGCGTATCTCGGCCACTGTGCTTGTCTTTAAATTGAAAGTAGCTCATATCCATGACGGTAAGTGTAAATAATAAACTCGATTTCAACCATAGAATCCGTTTCGCATTAATCATGCGTCAATTCTTTTGACGCTTCGGCCCGGGTCGTCACAATTTTAAAATTTATGTTGGTCAAATTTTTTGCTTGTGTATCTTTTCAACAAAAGAATTTTTTTATTTCTTGTGTGATTAAAAATGGTACTTAAGTTGAGAAAGTCGTGAGAGGAAAAAGTTAAAACATGTAAATTTTAATACCAAATTTTCAGATTACCATATAAAGTAAAAAATAATCATAGAATGTAATCTCTTATAAATATAAAGATAATGTGAGCACACCAGGTTTGTAAGACAAAAGTCGATATTTGACTACCTTTTTCATTCAGCTTTAATCTATTTTGATCAACATTTTATGAAATATATGTATGTAAAGAAAAAAACATTCATGAATAACACAAAGATAAGTTTGAAAAATAATAAAATTATAAATATATTTGTCGCAAAATTTTTCCATCGATCAAAATTAAATTAAACTTGAAGACTGAGAAATTGAGCTTCTATATAGTTACCAATGTTATCGTAGTTTGTTGTCAAAAACGTTTTGTGATCACCAGTTTTTGATACGATTTCAAAAATGCCATCAACTAGCTGCAAACAATAAATAAAATTACTACAGTTTCGGAAAGAATGTTTGTCCTCGATCGATCATTTAATATGTTATCACTCTGAAACGCGTCAATTTTGACCAGGGTTCACGAAAAAATTAAAAGCATTCAAAAGTGAAATCAAGCACAGTTATCAATTTTGTTTAAACAAACAGCTTTCAGTATATTCGAGTGAAGGTGAATAGCAAAATGTGTATTTAAGTGAGTGAAGAATAGTTTTCCATTTTTTCATGTGACGATTTCATTACAATTTAATTAAGTTACTTTCGTGTTACTTAGAACAAAAAGTATGAAAGAATTCTTGAGTAAATAATTTTTAAAAATGTCGGAAGCAAAAATAAAAACTTCAACATTATTCTAACTTTGATTCTTTGAAATTCTAACTTTGAATTTGGAAATTGAGGAACTTTAATTCAACAGATTCATTATTGCCTCAGAAAATGTATTGCCGCCATGCATATTGTTTCACCGCCGTTCGAACGTTGATCAGCAAATTGAACAGTTTTTCGTGCTTTCTTATCACATTTAAAAGCCATTGCAAACAGTTGAATTCAACGCAAAGTGAAATGCTCATTTTGTTTATGAAAAAATTCACAAATATTTTTCAAAACTCACTTTACAAATGTGAGATTAGCGTGTGCAAATAAGTGATTTAAGTGTGACTTGTTTTGTTTTGTAAGAATAGTTCCCGAATTATCGTTTATTAAACGACGGTTCTGATCAAACAAACCCTTTTCATTCAATCTCATTGTTTTTTCACTTTCATCACTGGTAAGTTAAGAAATTATTTTCATTTATTTTAATTTTTTACCATGATGACTTTTTTTCAGTATTTACATCAAAATTTCACTAACCTTCTGCATTTCGCACTCTTTGGTCATTGGAGAGTTAAGTTGCATTCCAGAGTAAGTCGTCGAACAGATCATTTTCAACTCGCCTCTAAATTTACCCGACGGAAGATAAGTATGAATTCTTTTTATTTTTTTAAAATATCTGTCCACCATGCGATTTACTAAATCTGGCGAAGTTTCGATCCCACTGTATAATTTAATGAATTCAACTGTTTTTCGAACTTGCTGTTCAATTGTCGAAAACGAGCGAATTTCATTCTTTAGCTTTTCGACTGTTTCTATAGGATAAA
>NCKU01003697.1:0-14332 GCA_003675995.1 Dinothrombium tinctorium | reverse complement strand
TAATTTATCACCTATTTTTCTAATTTTTATCACCTAAAATCACCTATTTGACCAGTTCTATTAATCATGAAACATTGCTTTGCTTTCAGCTCTAATTTGAAATAAACAAAACTTTAACTTAAGACAAATATGAGATTAAAATATCCACCGATTTTAAAATGGCATGTAATTACAAAGCATGCCAAAAAATATTCATGTCTGATAATAAATTAAGCTGATTATCAATTTAAGCAAAATGGTTCCACTTTGTTTAAACTTTGTCTCGTTTTAAAAAACATAATTTACAACTTATTAATTACTAGTTTCGTCTCTTAAATTATGATTTTATTTCAATCGAATCGCACTAATAATTGAGCTTTCGTTAAAAATTAACGGTGGTAACTTTTAATGAGGTATGAATTAAATTGAATTAATTTGACTTAAAAAACACTTTGCTCTAATTCTTTCAAAAGAATGAAACGAAAAGCACAAAATATTATAACAATGTCAATATTACTTGTATATGGTAGCAAAAAAGAGTTTCAAAGCATCGCAGATGAAAAAATTCAAGTGACAGAGCAGTGAATTGAAACAAAAGTGCCTAGAAGCGAGGAAGGTACAGACGAGTAAAAATAATTACCAGTCAATAAATTCGTTGATTATTTGCGCATCTGTCACTGTTTATTGTATTAACGTGCATTTGTTTAATCGAAGTGCAAAGACTGAGGAAAAAGTAAATGAAACGCTGTTTGTAGCGAGACGAAAATCGAATTCAAAAACGATTGACGCATTGCGGAAAAGAGAATCAAAATGTGTTCGCAATCATCGAGAAAACAATCGACAATAAGAAAGTTGGTTTATCTGGACAACTTTTATCGTCGTTGCTGTCGATGAAACAAAACTCTAGTCGAGATTTCGGTTCGCCATCAATTAATAACTAATAAAGTTAAGTTAAACGAAGCCAGCAGCAGCGAAATCAAGAAATTCACTTTGTTTCATCATTTATTTTTTGTTTTTTCGTCGCTAACTGGTAAACGCAGCACAATCAATTCTTACTCGAGCAGTGCACACGATTGTGTGCCATAAAGCAAATGCCAAAGTACAAACGCAGAATGGCATCAAATGCGTTGGAAAAGTTCAAATGCAACTATTGAAGCTGCAATGCAGAGTTTGACATTTAAGTTTATTTTCGTGAATACAATTGACAGTGTTCAATCTTGTCTTCTTCTTCTTTCTGATTCCAGAAGCGCGCGGAGTAACTACGCAATGCATCAATGTGTAAATTCGAGGCATCAAAGTTTGCAAAGTGTAATCAAATAAGTAAGCACATGATTCAAGAAAAATCGCTGCTCGAGGCGATTTTTGATTTTGCAAATTCTTTTGCCCGTTCGAAAAGTAATTTCGATTTCGACTGACTTTTAATTTAAAATTACAATGTGCAATACATACATAAATAAATTTTCGGAAATGCGCCAATGAAGTCGAAAAAGTGTGAAAACATGAAGCCGCCTTTTCTACTTTCACGGCATTTCATGGATTCGCTCGCTTTTTGAGAACATCGCTGAAAACATGGATAGACACATTGATTTTTGCAGCAAAAGTTAATTGCACCGCAAGTAAAGTGGAAGAATGGCACATAAACACGCTAAAATCAAAGCAAATAGAGTATCGTTTTGGCAAGCGTTTTCACTTTTCTAGTCTAACAGTGAATGAAACTCAAAGCACAGTGAAAGTTGAATCGAATGACTTACTTCAAACCTTTTGATGGCATTATGAGCTGTTAGGCACTGATCATAATCTTGGACCCTCCAATCTACTTGCGAAATACGATTTGAAATACCGGCATGATACAAAGAAAAATTTCCTGGTCGATGATTTCTTCTCGAATAATGCGAATCTACGCTTGCAGCGGCGGCCGCTAATTCCGGTATTACTCCATCCTTCACAACGAAATGTATCAGATTCATCGCTCTTCTCATTTGCGTGAACACTGCATCTCTATTTTCGCGTGCTGTTTCGCAGTCAGGATGCCTCAATCCAGCTTTAGCAGAAGTTAAGAGCATCATCGTTGAACGTTCTAATATTTGCCGTGCACCAGCCATTTGAGCTCTTCGTCTTTCGTTTTTCAGATCCTTAAAAAAAATTAAAAGGCGTTAAATTTTGTGAAGTTATTTTGATGAACGAGTTTTCAATTTTGGACTCAATGTGTAAACTATTTTGCGTATAAAGAAAGGATTTCGCCATGCTTTAACGTTATTTTTCCTTTTTTAATGAATAGCGTGTATAGACCATTTAACAAAAAGCTGCAATGTTGTGCTTGCTTGCGATGCATAACTTTCACAAGTAAATTGCATGCAACTTTCGCTGTATAAGCATCGAAAGAAACAGAAGCATCTGCAGATTTTTTAATTGCTGCACTCGATCAATATTTGATTTTAAATTGCTGACCATATTTTAAGCTTTATGATTCAAGCATAAGATAAAATTATTTCGTTCTGCTTTTGTAAACGAAATTAAATTTGCTTAATCTTTCCATTAAAAGAGAAAAACTAGTCTACAATTATAAAAAGCTTTAAAAGATTTAAAAAATTGCAAAATATAATTATTTTTACAATTTTTAGAAGTGCGCTTTGTATGAATCCAAGCGAAAGAAACAGCAAATACCTAAAATTGAAAATTTTCTCGAAATCTCGATGTGCGTAACGACATAGAAAACATCGAAGCAACAATTTCGCGAAAGCAAAGAGGGTATCAAGTGTCGAGAATCATCACAAGCTAGACAAGACCGTTTATGTTTTTCATTCGTTTTTTCTCGAAATGCGAAAAAACATTTTGCCTTTATATCCATTTACAAGCAACTGCTTTCTGACAGCAATAGTTTATAAATAGATTTAAAAATTGAGTAGCAACAAAAAATATGAGCCATCTCGTCATTTGCAGTAAGATGTAAATCAATTTTTCTCTCATATTGCATTTTGAGCATTGTTATTTAACGCAATCGTATTTTATCTCGAGATTATTTTGCTCTCTAAATATTTTCGAACATAAAAGACAAAAAAATCCTTCATTGATTTGTTCATTGGCGCATTTAGTATTCAAAAAGTTTCAAAGCGAAATCACTGGTTAATTAGAATAAAAAAGCTTTTGCAGAATTAAAAGTTTTGCTTGTTATTAAAGGAAAAAATTTGTTTATTCAAATGCTTATCAAATGTTGCAAGATCTTAATCGATTGAACACAAAAACAAAAATTATTTTCTCTCTCATATCAGACGTTAATTTAAATACGAATTTAAACAATTATTTTGAAAAACTGAAATGCGAAACAAAAACAAATTTTCTCATATTTCGATTTTTTGAAAAAAAATGCAATTTTTTTTGTAATTTTTGTGAAAAATGATTTCTTCTAAATCTTACAAAATAAGGATGAATCTGATCTTTAGATTTGTAATGGAGTATAACGAAA
Source organism: Dinothrombium tinctorium (assembly GCA_003675995.1). NCBI lineage: Eukaryota > Metazoa > Arthropoda > Arachnida > Trombidiformes > Trombidiidae > Dinothrombium > Dinothrombium tinctorium. Next base: position 10,890 of record NCKU01003697.1, on the reverse strand, counting down.
CACAATGTAATTGACAAGCGTTTCTTTTTGATAAGAAATAAGAAAAAATCCAGTGAAAAGCCAACCATTCATTTACTTTGTTTGAATTGATTGCAAACTCAAACAAAATCAATCTCCATCAGTAAAAGTTTTCTGAATTGTGTGATTGAAAAATTGAAAATGAACGAATTTAAATATTCTGCATTCTGAATTAAAGTTTCTGCAAAATAAGCGCGGTTTGATTTGACATTTAATAATTTTGCGTTTAGTTTTTTAACGCTAAAAAACATCGAAAAGAAGCAAATTTGAAGTTTTATCTGTTTCATACTATTTTATCTTTCTTTAAGCATAAAATGTTAAATCGAAATTTTTCGAAAGTAATCAGTGAATGAAAGACTTGCATTCATTTTGAGTTGTATTAGAAAATGCATTTGCTTATAATGAGTAAAAGTAAAAAAGGAAGATATGGAGTAAATTGAACTACAAATTTTAAAAAATCGTTTTTAAGTTTACGAACGAGTTGAATCGGTCAGATTCGATGAAGTTGAAATTTTTGATAAGGTGCAAAGTTCAAATGCACGCAATGATCGAAGATTAATGTGAATTTGTTCGCGCGCATAAATATACACGTCTGCTGATTAAATTTGCTTACATTTTGCCTATCGCCCGTTAAGTGTGCCAATTCGACCATCTCGCTTCCAAACTGACTAAACGCTTTTACAAATTCAGTAAAATTCGCCACGTTTTCCAATCTATTTAAACTGATTGATACCTAGAAATAGAAAGTTAAAAAACGTTAAAGATTTTTCGTGTTCGCATAAAAAGAAAGAAAATTTTTCCAATTTTTGTTCTACATTCAAGCTTTCAATCATGTTCTTATCGAATAAATCGTATTTAAAGAAGTACAAAATTACTCTCGTTTCAATTTACTCTATAAACTCACAATTTTATTAAAATTTTTGGTATTCTTTATGAATTTTCTTTCCGAAAACAGCCATCGCAAATTTTAAACACTTTTTCATCCAGGTACAAGTTTTTTTCACTCCACTTTTCAGTATTTAGTTTGCACTCTAAACAATACTAGTAAACAAAAGTAATGCTTAGTCAAATTTCCACAATGCACAATCTGTTAATTTAAAAACAAACGAAATTAATGTTAATTACAGAGAAATCCTTTCTATTTAAATGAACAAATTGTACATATCTAAAATTTGTTTTCCTTAATTAAATTCACTTTCAGAGTAAATTTTAATGTATATAAAAAAACAAACAAATCATTTAATTAGTGGAACTAGAACTTTCTACTTCAATGCAAGCAAAGTACTAAATTTAATGTCGCCAATAGAAACATTCATTGAAATAGCGCAGTTTTAATTTTTCGATTAATTTTTGTTCAATTCGGTGCTTTTCGTCGCAAAGCCAATAAAAACTTCGTTTAAATTTAATTTGAAAAATCTGATTAAATTTAATACTTAATTTAGAAAATATTATTACTCGAAAATAGAATTTTCGATTTGGAGTTGAATAATCATCATTCTACTCGATTCTGCTAAATTTACTTGAGCATTGATTTAAAGCTTAAATTCCTTAGTTTGATTGCAATTTTTCTTCCTCTTTATATTTTATCCTTTTGTTAGAACAAAAGCTTACAAAGTTTTTTGGTTGCGCATGAAAAGAAGTCAATATTTGGAAGATAAGAAAGAAGAAAGTTGCCTACATTATAGGGCGTGTGAATCAAAATGCAGTCTATGTTGCCTTGAATGTCAATGTTTTAAGTTGGATTGTTTTCATGTCATATTTATTTAGTAATCTGAATTTTTGTGAGGCGTATTGAATACGGTTTTCTCTAACTAAGCAACATAGTTCTATATTCAACCATTCATCCGAGAATTTATTCCATTTGTTAATTTTTTAGCTACTATTCGGAATGTTTTTTGAAATGTAATTTGTCAAGCGAAATTCAATATAAATTTTAGTCTATTTTTGCCCGACAGTAAAAGTTGTGAACAAAATTTCATAAGTTTGTGATACTATGAAAATTTAATATAGCTATATATCCAAAGTGTCTGTAAGCCTCTCCTATAAATCTTGACTGGCTGTCTAATCTTAACTCTTCACACTTGTCTTAATAATTTCAAATCGTTTGTTAGTCATTCTTTAAAAATTTTTTCAATTCCCAAAAATAATGAAATGAAGTGAATTTAAAAATAATATTTTAATTATTTTCGTCGCTATGAGAAATAAGCGCAGAAACACATTTGCAACCATGACATCATAACACAAGATGAGACTATGCAGATTCTTGTTGGGTCCGGCACGCATACGAGATCAGTGTTAAAGTAAATAGCGATCATTTTGTTTGCACAAGAAATGAGTTTACGAAATAATACTTTGGACAATTAGAATAAAAACAATGAAACTTATCGAAAGCTATTCGTAGCTTTCGTATAATAATATTCTTCTCGGAGAAGAGAAGTTACATATTGTAGTAAGTTCAGCGATGACCAAAAGTTTCTTATCTTTTCCACCTGTACAACTTTAAATAAATTTGCTTAGTTTATAAATTAGTTAAATTATATTGTTTTACAAGACTAATGTAAGGTAAGTGTCTGACTTAATTGGTTATTCTTAAAATAATTTTTTTTTAATTGAAATTAAAATTTAAATGTAGAAAAATGAGTAACTTTTGACAACTATTGTAAGCAATGATAGCCATGTGAACATATACCTATGATAAAAAGCGATTCGCGCTTTGAAATATGTCAGAATTTGTTGAATGCGTAACACAGCTTCGTTCAAATTAATCCAAAGTACATGAAAAGCTTGTTATGAATAATAAAGATAGAAGATTGAACGAGTTTCAAGAAGAAAGCAAAATATCTGTTGTTAATATCAACAAATTACTTGTTTACAAATATTCAGAGACAATTTTGGCTCTATGAAAATTCTTTTACATTGAAGTTTAAACATCATTAAAAGTGAATTCTTAAAAAAAATATTCTAATCTATTTTTGCATTTTTTAATGGCAAACTGATTTTGAAGTTTTTTTGCTCTTAACACTTTGTATGATAAAATAGTGAAATTGACAAATCTTATCTTATTATGAATCACAAAAAAAACATTTAAATGAAACTCTTCGGAATAAGTCAGTCATTGAAAAACTCTACTAAAAGAAGAAAGTGACGAAGATCATTTGTTTGAATTTTCTAATTTAATAAGCCTCTAGAGAAGACAAACTAAATCATTTTATAATTCATTTCATTTATTTTTCCGAGAAAAGGCATGTAATAAACTTAAAAAAAGGCATAAAATTGAAACCTTTTTTCTTACTCTACTCAAAACTAGAGATTTATTCGTGCCTACTTTTTCTAAACCCGAACACATACGAACAAGATGCGTTTTGAAGTCAACACGCACTATCGTGCCATAGTGTCACGAGTTTTTAGGCACGCAGCGTGGCACGAAACGCATGAAGCTAAAAACATGCACAGGCACTAAAAGAACGGTATCGCAAGACAAACTCTCTCGAATAAAATATTAAAATTTTTATTTAAATGAACGAACAATTTTAAAAATTAATATGCATAGAAATTAGATTATTAGTTATTGCAAATGAGAAAGACTACTAGTTTCACTAGAGTAAGCAACTTATTTGCAAATTTGATAAAGCGAACTGTATCAGTTGTTCATTTTTGACCAAATTTGTTTTGTTTGGACTTTTTCATCTAAGCATATTTTTAATTTCGTGCATATTTTTAATTAATGTCACCGCGACATGATTTTGAAACCAAAAGCACGAAAAACGCACGATGATAGCACATTCCGTGATTATTTTGTGAACACGGTAGATACGGTAAAGCTCTACTAATAATAATAGCTGATAATTATGATGATTTTAATAGAAACAAATGAAGTGTTTGCAAATACTTCAAACATTTATATGCCTATTTTAAAGGTTTAAAGATTAAAATATAAATTTCATAAGAAATTCAGAAAAAACTTTCAATCATCTGATAGAATTAATTTTTTATGTTGGCAGAAATTCTATCAGTTTTTTTCACATGTTATAGTCACTTGCGAGAAAATTAAGGAGAAAGTTGTGTGTTAAAAATGTTACAATGTCATAAATTAATTTAAGCTGTTGTTTAAAAATTATTTATGTGTGAATTCTTTCTGAAAATGAAATTCAACCTCTAGTGAAGATATATGGAAATTTTAAAAATACGAGCGGTTATAACATCTGGCGTTTCTCGAATATTACGGGCAAGTCGGACATATTATTATTATATGTCTAAAATAAAAAAGGAATCAAGTCTTAATTTCGCCTAATTATGGTTTTTAGTCCAAAAATAATTCTAATTCGATCTCAAAACTTAAAATTTTCATCCTTAAAAAAATTGAGTATTCAAAGGTGTTAATTATTTTTAAAGTAAATTTTGATTCTTTAAAAGAAAACCAATTATAAATTTGTTTTGATGTTTTAAAGATGTAGAGTCAATTCTCCAACTAAAGGATTATATTACTCTATCTAACATAAGATTAACATTGAAATAAAATTCCACGTCAAAAAGGATGCTTTAATTCCAACAATTGAGCAATTAAACTAGCTTACTGACTCTTAAATCATTAGGTACACTAATTACGGCTACAATTTGAAACCAGAACATTTAAAAAACACGTATTTTAAGTAAAAGATAAGTTTTTTGAAACCGATAATTTGTTCTGAAAATTTCACTAAACGGGCTGGAAAAGTTTGTTGTACATTATGGATAATTTAAGATTTTCTTCAATCGATAAAACTTTCAAAGTTATCTTTGAATTCAATTTGTTTTAAAGTTTAATTATTTCACTTTTGTTATACATATTCATAATGTATTTTTTGCTAATAAAAAATTACGAATATTAACTGCTTAATACTACGAATATTACAAATAAAACTATAAAATATATAAGCAATACTAACAACGAATATTTCAATAAATAAAGAATAGTGAAATAATAAATACTATCATTGAGTAACAGTGAAAATTAGGGAGCGAGGTGGTCCCAAGCATTCGTAACCGTAACCGGACTATCAGGTTTGATTTGACGAACCTGCAACTGCCTTGAAACCTTAACCGTTTAAAAAATATTTGTTATCGAAACATCATCCCATCATCCCAGGAACTTAAAACAATAATAAAACATTTTGAGAAATAAGTTTCAATAATTATAACAAATACCGCAGATTACAAAATATCGTAGTTCGTTTGTAAAAAACAACAAACTCTATCATTCTAGAAACATGTCAGAAATTTAAGAAGAATTAAATTAAAAAAAAAATGTTCCGACATTTTTTATTGTAATCGTTTTGCAATTGTTTGTAAATGTGATCGGTGGTCTTTGATTTAAGAACCGCAATCGTTTCGATCTCAGTTCCCTTTTCTAAAAACTGTTGACGTTTCACTTTCTAGTGAAATAAACTGAAAAGAGAAGTCAGTGATTTCTAAAAAGCTCTTAAAAATTTTATGAAACAAAATGATTTAAGAGTTTAAAATGTTAATCGTTGAATTTAATAAATACAAATGCTTCACTTTAGAGAAAACACTTTTGCGAGTATCCTCTGTACATAAAAATGAATCGATTTTTTCGGGTAAATCCAGAAAAAAACGTTATACGGGTAGATTAAGTGGAGAAATAAATCATTTATAGAGAAGCACGAAACGAATGCAAGTCGAATCGGGAACGGAAGTATAAATCAGAATGCGGATGTGTCCGAAGCAAGAAAAGATATTTTATCGCAAACATAAACGATAAGAGGAGAAGATTCTCTTGAGACACATCTTCGTATTTGAGTAAATATTTGACTTTGAAACCTCAAAATTTAGTACATAAATCATTTTGATTCCGAAAGATAAAAGTCAAACAAAATTATGCTTGAAAACAAGTAAATGCTTTTGCATTCTTTATTTTACTTTAATCAAGATTCAAATAATAAATCGAAGAATTCGTTAAGAGTTTATACAACGAAAACTTATTCGATCAATTCAGAGATTATCTCTTAGCAAAATAAATAAAGTTGAAAACTTATTGCATACAAACAATTTTCCTGATGACACGAGTGCTTAACAGGATGTTCAACAATTTCTTTTGCATTATTTATACTCGATGAAAAAACGTTTGTAAATCGCTGTTTAGATTTTTCTGTTCAGATCTCATATCTGCTGTCCGAAAAATGGTCAATACTATTAGTTCTTGCACTCATTTACTATCTTACATTTTGAAGTTGTAGTATAATGTTTATGACATTGTTTCGTACATGAAAAATTAGATAAAATGTATTTTATAGCTGAGGCTATAAAGAAGCAGCAATATACTTATAAATGAAATTCAATACCCTATTCTTTTAAATTGCTTTTGCATTTGTGGCTGCGGCTTTACGTGTAAATGTAAATTAATACAAAGTGTAACATTGGTGTCTAGAGACAATCACTGGTCAAAAACGTTTTAAAATGTTTTAAAACAATAAAGCGACTAGTAATAATTTAATCAATTTGATTGTTAACTGATGAAAAATTCATTTTTGATTTTGCTTATCTAGTAATTATTTTGCTCGATGAACATTTAATTCCTATTTATAATCAGATTTATCTCACCTACACAGTAACTTTATGCAAAACCGAAAAACATTTTTCAGTCACTGTCTCTCTTTTTTAATTTCATGAATTTTTTATTAGAAAATTAAGTTTAAAAAATTATTTTATGATAAGCTCAAAAAATGCGTGAAAATGATTTTTATAATGAAAAAATTTTTAATTGAATTTTTAAAAAGTTATTTCAACTTATAAAACCTTACACCACTTTACGCTGTTTTTCCTGTAAATTAGATCACAAAATTTAAGCCTATAAATGTGCTTTGGTTTTATCTACTGCTCTCCAACAAATTTTTATCAAAGCTGCCTCGCATTCATTATAAAAACTTTTTCAATTGAGAACTATGAAAAACACTTTTCATTCATAAAATTTATTTTTCACTATTTTACCAAATAAAGTGTTTTGAATTAAAAGAAGATTTCACTGTATAACCTTTCTTTGCCTGAATACAATAAAAAAGTTGGATTTTAAAGTAAAAATTTTTCGTAAATTTCCTATGAGAAAGTCCAGATAGTTTTTCTTTTTTGTTTGCTTTGTCTATCTTTTCAATATTGTTGTACTATTACGCTTCTCTCACTTTATTTGTGTTTTTTGTCAAAAGTTTGCTTGAAACGATATTTGTATTAAGCAACAAAGTTTTGTCTCTCATACACTCAACATTGAAGCTGAAAAGGTCAAACCAAAATACTCTCAACTTAATTTTTGTGATCTTCGGAGACACATTCACAACACTCAATATTTGGTCAAGCATGATCTATAAAATTGTAATTGTATCTGAAGTACAAGCAATTTTTGCTCGAAATTTCATCTTCGTCTCGTTATAAAAACTGACCACGAGTGAGTGAAGTTGAATGGCAGAAGATACCACTTTACCTTAAAATTGCTTTTCACTGAAATCTAATTTAAGAATGAAAGTAAAGAAATTTCTTTTTCTTGTTCATTGCATGCAGCGTTATCATTGCTTGGGTCAGTGATAGTTTCCGATGCTCATTGTACTTTAAACACACTTGACATATAGCCGTGTATGAAAATTGAGAGCCGAAATTGTCGACTGTTTATCATAATTTTGATCTTGCTTTCATCGCAACATGTCACAAGAGTCGAAAAGTCGAGCGACTTGAAAACATTAATAACCATATTTGACACTGAAAACTTTTGTTTATCATTCATGTCACATATCCTTACAGCGGCAGAATAATAACAGTCAATATTTTAGATTGATCGTGCAAAAGATGTTTCTGTCGGATTCGTGTCCTTAATAAGCCGAATGCTCAACAAATTGGCCGTAAAGTTGATTACGAATTGCAAAATCAGCAAGAAAAATTGTAAACAAATCGCTGCAATTGCCTTCTCTTCTGAATTCTCTCCGAATTCAAACATTTCGCGCGTTTTATGGGTACTCTATAATTCAAATATTTCAGAACGCATTCAATGTATGGATTTGCTTTTAAAAAAGATAAAAACGTTCGTCGAAATATGTATCTTTCCCGAAAAAATTTGATTCATCGCTCTAGATTTTAGCTTCAAATAAAACAGCGAACGCATCGTTCGAAGAGTATAAATCAAAAGATAAAACAGAGTTTGTTGTTTGAGAAGCGCTAAATTAATTGATTTTCGTGAACTGATCTTTGTTTGCACAAAATCTAATTTTAAAAAACTTACCCTCTCTTTGGCTGTGAGCAATTGCTTTACAACTACTGTATCTGCGAGGAGTAAAATTCTGGTTACTGTTGGAACCAAGGCTCTTGCAGCGCGAACCATTCCACTTCGATCTGCATACGTTTGTAATTGCCCAGATTCAAAATCAGAGCCAATGTCGCACATTTGCTCAATCATCGCTCCTACACATTACCGTTAATAAACATCGTATTAGACTGTTGATTAAGAGAGAAACTCACCTGCGGCTCGGGCATCTTTACACGCGTCATACATTTCCATTCTAATTTCTGGATTGTCATCAGCCATCGCCTCTCCGACCGCGGCAAATCGCTCGACAGCAAGATTCACAGCTTGACCAACCCTTTGTATTGCTCTTAATTGTTTTTCGGTTTTGATCGGCTTCTCTCTTGTGTTCACCAACGTTGCTATCTGCAAGCGAAAGATTCTCGTGAAAAGGCGTATAAACGTTTATTTATCACTCTTTTGTTCGCTTTTCTCAAGTTTCTAGCATCTTAAGTGTATGCAAAGCATCTCGATGTTCATTTGCCTCACTTTGAAGATTTTAATTAAATTGATCAACAATTTGTCAAAAACAAAATGCTATCGTGTTTCGCGCTATACATTGTCGAAATTTTATACACACACACACACACACAAACCAATAACATCTGCCAAGAGAAAAGGTGTGAGCACTAATTTAAATCATTATAATTTTTCGCCTTCATTACGAAGCATAACTTCTTATTCAAGTCGCGATGTAGTTTGTTAAATTTATGCATATTGCTTTTCTGAAACTGATGCTTGTAGAAAATGTAAAATTGATCCGTTGCAATTAACGTGATTTATACTTTTATGAACATAATTTTTTTTTGAAGATGTTATTAAAAGAAAACACGAAGTAAAAAAAGACGACATTGAAAAAAGTTTCGCTTTAATTATGACAAATGAAATTGGAAACGAAAGTAACCAAATACCTTCGTTATGAAGCATTTGCGCGCTCAGTGTTTTCATTTTGTTTTGCTAAGATATCTTTTTCATTTGCAAGTGAATGTTTCATTTTTTGCATAACTCATCTCGGATTTCTCTTCTTATTCGCCCGTCTTTGTTCCATATTTTCATAAATACACAAAAACGAAAGTAGAAGAACAAATAATTTGCTCAACAACAAAAAGAATTAAATAGCATTTTATTTGAGTCGTCATTGTTTTCTGCTAGAGCATCGCGGAATTCAAGCCAAGAATGTATTTCATTCCGAAAAATGAACAAAATTTGACAAAAGCATTTGTATACAATGATTATTTTCAAAATTTTATTTCGCTGCTACTTGTAATTGCCGAATTCACTTTCTATTCGAAGAAAGAGATCGAGAAAGATTCAAATTCAAGAAAGTTATAATAACTGTTTTAAAGAATGATTTATGTATACTGCAATCTCTTAATTTCATTAATGCAGAGCAGTGAACTAAAATAGCGACTGTAAAAAAAGGAAAAAGTAAAAAGAAGAGGAAATATTGATCGAATTCGTATCGTAGCTAGCATAAAGTATTTGCGAGCGTGGTCTGACTTCGGCTCTGAAAATCTATTTTTTCACAGTTAAAGCACTGATAAAGATTTTGCAACGCAGAGCACACAATAAAAGTTTATTTTAATGAATAAAAGTGAGTGAACGAAGAGCGAACGAAACTCTAGCATTCATATTTGCCTCGAAACCTAAGCTACTACAAAATTAAAAAGTTGCGTGTCAATTAAATCATTTTTCAGAGCTCGGCTCTCTTTCTCTGCTGAAAGAATGGCTTTTATAAAATTTTAATTTTGAGCTGAAAACTCAATCAATTTTTAAGCGAAAAGTTGCTGAAACATTGGCGTGTAAGTGTTTATAATTGCTTAAGTTAACCTAGAAAAAAATTACAATGAGTAGTGAAAAAAAGGTTCATCAAAAATTGTTACTTGTTAGTACATAACTTATGCATTAAATATATCTTCAATATTCTTTAAATTAATTTTGAAGTTTCAAAAATAAATTTCGCGCATTTTGTATTCTTTCGTTTTGAACAGAATTTTCAGACATTGGTCTATAAGAAGCTGAATTTTATTTATACTTCTGCCATTCCTGTTTACTGAAGCAATCTTACTTTAATATTTTACTTAATGGCGCAGAGGTTTTGAGAAAGTTTATTTTGCAAATGATTCAATAATGTGACTTCAAAATGAAGCCAAAAATTGAAATAAAACAGCGATTTAAACTTTATAACTCTTAAGCATTGTCAACGTGTATTTTCTTGTGGAAAAACTTATTTAAGAACTAAGCCCAGTTCTATTAATGTGATGATTTTTGAAGGTTTCTTTATCAAGTATTCACAAAATTAAAAATTCTTTAAATTGTTATCGCCTATTTGTAAAAAATAATTAAATGAAGGAATGTTTCTTTCAAGCTTATCCGAATATTTTACAAATAATTTATGCCTTTGAATTTTAAAGAAGGTTCCTTCTCTTGGCCAATTCGCATTTTTTCGCTTGTATGCTATTTTTCATTCGTCGAATAGCTTTATGAATGATGATAAAATCCTAAGGAATGAGTTTATTTCTTTTTCTTTTTTTTGATATTATTAACGAGTTTTT
>NCKU01003696.1:2747-14336 GCA_003675995.1 Dinothrombium tinctorium | reverse complement strand
ATTTCGATATTTTATCTATTTTGCGAGTTATTTTTACTCAAAAAAGTGATTTCTTACTTTCTGAACAGCTTGTATATACCTTTTAAATTGATTCAAATAGCAAGCTCGTTAAAAAATCTTAATTTTCTGCAAAATGTGAAATTAAAGGTTAGGAAAAATTCAAGACAGTTTTTACTTGAAAAGAAAAGATGATAAATAATTTTTCATTAGATTCTTTGAAGATAGAGTATCAAATTTTGTTTGAATATTTTAATTGCTGTTTGCCTTCAGTTTTTTATAATCAAAAACTAATTCAATTTTATAAAAACTCATTTAAAAGTTTCACTATATATTCAAATCTTTATAAAGTAAACAAGTTGAAGTATTACAGTAAAGTTGGTTTTATGTTACAAAAATTTACTTTAGACAATCATGAATTTAACTCTTCTTTGTCAAACTGATTTTCTTAATGACTTCATTTCTGATATCTTTAAAATGGTTTATTATAGATTGCTTGAATTGGCTTGCTCTTCATCATACATTGTGTATTTTTAACTTTTTTGTTTTTTAAATTTCATTCAAATTAAATACATTGCTTACTTTAATTAATTTCAATCAAACGACCGTAAAAGAATTTTGAAAATCAGACAAATCTGAGTAAATAGGCAAAGAAAAAACTACTCCAATCTACTGAGAAATATTCGCTTTTTGAAAATTTTATTATTTAGCAAAGGTTATGAGTAGGATTTGGAAAAACCTTTGGTTGCATTTTCTTCTACTTAAGCTCGAATGAGACAATTTAACTCGAAGCAACAATAATTACAAGCGAACATTTACGATTATCGACACAACCTATTTTATGCTTATTCAGAAATGAGAAAAACGATTGTAATATAAAAACTTGCTGGCGGGCAGTCTTTTGTAGTCAAAAATTAAATTTTTAGGCACCAAGCTTAATTTGGAAACAATTTTCCCGACACATTAGCACACTCGCACTCTAATCGCAAATGATGAGACATTTCGAATGTCATGATTAAAAATTGTCTAAAGCTTTTTTGGTTTTCTTGCTTTTTCAACTTGTAAAAAACCTAACAATCGAAGGAAAACTGAATTACATCTTTTGATGAAGTTATACATGTAAAATCTTCAGTAGTGCAGAACACAACATCCTATTAAGGTTTGCTTTTTCAGAAAAAAATAATCTCATTTAATATTATATGAAATTGAGCAAATTTTTCATCTTTTTATGTTCAAATTAAAAATGAAGAGACGCACATTTCTCTAAGAATCTAAGAAATGAAAAATAAATCAGATGAAAGATCAGAGATAAAACTTCAGATCCAATTATATGATAATTACTTTTCATTCTTTTCTCTGCAAAGTCATCAGTAGGAGAATTTTAGCCAAAAAGCTAGAATAAATCACAATTTTAATGTCAAAATGAAAAAATTTTGAGTCCAAATGTTGAGTTTTCTTTTCTGAAACAAAAAATGCAAATTATATTTGATTACTCGAAAGTTTATCTATAAAGTAATCAAGTACATCGACGATTTTTAAATTCGCCTGCAATTTAAAGCTAAAATAATAATTAATTAATCTTGAAACTGAGAAGTTTGACAAAACGAGAATTTTTTAGATTGAAATGTATTCTCTTGGTTGGAAGCCAACAATTCGTTAGTATTGAAGTTATGAATCGCAATGGGAGGCCGGTTCATAAATACTCCCAACGGTTCTATTCTTTTAGAACTCACTTATCTAAATCATTACTAAATGTCAAGAGTAAACGATTCTTATCGATATGTGAAAAAAATTACAAAAACGACGTTACAATTTTTGGTCGGTTAAAATTTATTCTTAGTGGGAGTTATTTACTAAAAAAAAGAATTAAATGCATCAAAAGAGTTTCGTCGTTCTTTTTTTAGAGTAAATTTAACAAAAATCTTTTCTAAAAAGCTAAAAATGCGAATAAATCGCGATTCGAAAAGTAAAATTAATGGCAATAAATCGAAGCAAAGCGTGAATGCGTACAATGAAACTGAAGGTTACAAGAATAGGTGGAAATGGATCGATCGATACAGAGACATGCAGTTAACAAGGTTTACGAAGTTGGAAAAACTTTTAAGAAGCTCCATTACATCGATGAGCATATGAAAAAAGCTTTTTACAGCTTAACTTGTGGTAGCTCTTGTTTGCGACTCTGTTTTATTCGAACACATTAATTCTCGCATTGCTACGATTGCCATAAAAAGTGAGATTATTCAAACTTGTGAACACAACATTTGTTACAAAAGCCTGCTGAGAATAAGTTGAAAAGCACTTCATTCTTCAAAAAGCTGATACCGTGAAAAAATCAAAGTTTTATCACCCTTAAGTCGCCACACATAAATAATGGCCGATGTAGAAAATCGCCTCCATTCTTTTACAATACTTTGTATGTAAAAAGTGTGAAGCAGCGAAAAGATGCATGCCCGTACACTTTTATCGATCTCTTGCAAGTTCAAGGCGATTCCTTCAAACTTAGCGTAAAATTTTTGCCATTCTTATATTTAAATACCGTTCTTCAAAATTTTTCAGAGCACTGAGTTGAATATGAATTTGCTTAAATAGTTTTAAATTTTTTATTATTTAAAAAGACGCATCGATTTTTCTATTTTTATTACGAAACTTATCAAGAAAAATAGATAGTATATATAATAATAATAATAATAAAATATATAAAAATAATAATAAGATTTAATATAATAAATAAGTTCCTAGTGAAACACGATATCCAGCATCAAATACGATATGCAAAAATTTATTGTGAATTAAATGCCTCTTAATTATTAAGAAGTGCAAGAGATCTTACGTTAGTTCATATGTGCGAAATTTGTGCTTTACTTCGATCGAAAAATTTCTTCAGAAAACTTTCCTTTTTCTATCTCCCTTGATAATTTTTGTATTCATGAATACTTTTTGACGTAAACTAGAATTACGATAAGAGTGAAAGCAAGAGTTTAATTTGCTATAGAACTCGCTTTGAAACGATTACCGCTTCACGCATTAGATCTTAATATTACTCTGTGAAAGTTCAGTTTAGAAATGTTTTATTTACTTTTTATTAATTCGCTATTTACTTTAAAGATCAAAATTTAATTTGAAAATTCATTAGTTTGATATGTACTATATAGATCATTCTTTAAAAAAATTAATTAGATTATACTATAATTAGCAAATTACCCCGTTTATCCCTTATCATTTAGTTATCATTTAGAAATGTATCTCATTTTCTACTTTTCAGATATGAATTTGAATTTTTATTGTTTAAACTCGTGCTTTATGGTGTTTATTTATGCAAAAAAGTAAATTTATTTATTTATTGTGAATTTTTTTACTTTTTGGTATATTTATCAGAGAAACAAGTGTCGTTATGTAATACCAGTCTGAAACTATAAAAAATTTATTGTACAAAAAAATTTAAAACGAGTTGTGATGAACATAATAAAGCCTTGTTTCAAGCTCAGTGTCATAGTAACATCTTAAATATTAATAAGTTAAGCTCAAAATTTTCTACGGTGCAAGCCCGTAAAATATTCATATACGAGCTCTATTCATATCAAATAAAAAGTTTGAAGATAACGAATAAATTGAGAAAATTCTTTTTAAGTTATTTATTATAATGTTATACGAGATTGAATTTACTATTTCGTTAGTAAATAGTTGAGCGTTTTTTTCAATAAACAGCATTCTTCTTATATGTTTCAAATTTCTGAAGAGTGTTAAAAATTTCCGAATTCCGATACTTGCTCAAATGATTCGGTTTTTGTGAAAAATATTTTAAAGGTGTGAGGTTCTGGTTAAAACTTAGAAAGATGCGTTCGAAATTCCTATAATAAATGGCAAAGAATGTTTTTAAGATCAGATCTGACTTTTACAAGAAAGCTTTTCTATGCTCTTTTGACTTTTTAAAAATCTTTTTTCGACTATTAATGGCTTTTTGAAGATCTTTTCAATTTCAAAGCTTTTTTTCAATGATAATCGAAAGCCATTTAGCGAGATCTCGTCTCGAGACATTCAGAATTTTTTAATTGTAAATTAAACAATTTATTTAATTAATAAAAATATTTAATCAAATTTGGCTAAAAAGTGAATTTCCAAACTTTCTATCCGTCGAAATGCTCAACTCTACTTATTATCTTAAGTTTGCATTTTCTAAAATAATTTGAAATTTTTCTAAATAAATGTCAGAGTAAGAGTAGTTATTTTTAACAAAATTTTTATAAATAATTTAACCTCATTAAAAATTCATTGTGAATATATTCGAATTTAAAGCAAAAGTTCGAAACGGACCAATTTATATTTACAAATTAGATTATGAGCTAGGAAATATTTTAGAGCACATGATTTTGAAAGATAAACGTCTTACAAACGAAAAAGAAAATATCGAAAAAATCGACTTATTCAACATATTTTTTTAACTATTTCCACGCCTCATACTGCGTTAAACAAAAGATGTTTATTTTTTAAACAAAATTTTTTTAATAAAAACTAAGCAAATTTTAATCCGTTAGTTTACTAAAATTAGTTCTCAGTTCTCTTTTATATGAGATTTTTAAAATGAGATAACATTCGCTTCAAAATTAATTTTTCATTGCTGCTATAAGTCAGTTCGTGAAAACGGATTTACCACGAATAATATTATTAAATCTCGATGAAATATGAAAATTGAAAAAATTAAAAGTAACAAGGAAAATCTTTCAAAGTTCGTGCAACATATTTTTTTTTACTCTTTTAATGGTAAATGATTGATGCTTCTTAAGAGTTCTATTTTTAAATAGTGGTAAAAGCTTAATATTGCCAAATGCAGACGCACTATAAAATTACAGAGAACAAAGATTGACAAGTTTCTGAATGATGTAAAATTTTTGAATGAATTTTGAGAATATTTTCACCACCCTTATAGTGAAATTTTCATTTTTGAAAACAACAAATTTCTTGAATTCAACAGCGAGGTAAGGATTATATTTCGTTTTGTAAAGTTCGTGCGATTTGAATGAATGTTTTTTTTAATATATCAATTCTTATACCGATCAGCAGCAATACAAATTGAAAGTAATAACGCTTTAAACAAGATAGTTCTTGATCAATCTGTGATCAAATTAACGGTCTAGTGAAGGAGATAGCTTCATTTTATTGAGCATTGCTTGTTCGGCTGCTTGTTAGATTTGCTCTTAAAACGTCTTAATTCAAATAAAGAATGACAAGGATATTTATCACCATAGATTCTTGTGTAAAAAAGTATTTCAAAGCCTTTTTTCGCTTTTTTTTGAAATCGCTTTATAAATATTGCTCGCGAAATATTTTAATTTAAAAGTTTCTCGTTACACTTTTATTTCAAAGTAGCGTAGGAGATTTTTTATTCAAATGAGCCGATAAAAAGAATTTTTAAATCTTTTTTCAATTGAAAATCTGACGGATTTTTCATATCGCCTTTCTTTAACACTTTACATTTCCTTCTCTACTACTTTGCATTGCATTTCAACATTTTGAGTACTACAGTGCTCATAGAAAAGTACATTTTACATTTGAAAACATACATCACTGCTTCACAAAGACATTACAATTAAAATCAAAATTTATGTTTACAGTAAAAGCTGGAATGCATTGAATTATTACTTTCAAAAGTAAAATGTACATACTATCATGGAAGTACATTGATTTGCTTGAAAGGAAATCAAATAATAATAAAAAATCGATTTTAACTTTCGTTTGCCTAATATTTATATTCCCTTAAGTTATATCGTTGGTATATAAAGAATAACTCCTACCAATTGAACTGCAAATATTTGGTTGATAAATAAAAAAAGGATAAATTCAGAACACGCCGCTTTCAAAAGAGAATGGAGTGAATCAAGCTTTTCAATTTTAACAACTAGAGACAAATAAATGAAATTTTAATCGATCGACGAGTATTTAATAGCTGAATGAGTTTGAATTTCTTGCCTTTAATCTGTAAATGCAAATTCATCATCATTTTTGTGTGAACCGACCTTTCGGTATTAAGCAATGCTAGTGTAGTACAAAAATTCATGAGAAACCAAATTGATTCTTTTGAATAAAATTATTTACATAAATTATCATTAAGTTATTTATATGTTAATGATTTAAAAATTTGACTATTCATGATTAAATTTAAATTTAACAAATATTAAAATTTTTTAAAATTATTTTTAATGCTTATCTCTTATATCTCTTATCTTATCCTTTAACCAATATGATTTAAATCATTTTTAAACATGTTTAACAAGCGTTTTTACTCTTTCAACATATTTAGAAATCTTTCAAAATATATTCTACAATAAATTGTGATTGTTATTGATGAATATGAATTCTTATACTGTCTTTGATTAAATTGAGATTTAAAAATTTTAATTCATAAGTTATTTAACGATTTTGGCTGATTTTCCTGTTATTATAAAAATTTGTGTGCGATACGGCAGTTAATTAAGAACTAAACATAATTAAAGAATGTTGTCTATTATCATAAATACAATTAATGATGGCTCGATGAAATGAAATTATTCGATTATAATCATTGATTATCTCCAAGATTTGATTTTCTGCAAAGTTTGCAAATTGCTTATTTTTTCCTTTTGTCAGTCTTATCTCTGGAGAAAATTAAATTTGCCTTAAACACAAATTCCTTTTTCATTTAATTTAAATTTATTTTTCGATCTAGCTGACAAATTCGCAAAAAATGATGATCAGATGTTTTAGACGTTGTAAAAAAGACTTTGAAAGTGAAATCGCTTAATTTTATAATTTTTGTAATACACTTTGCACATAAAACCAGATGCTAGTCTAGGATTTAGTTGTTTATCTTTTGAGAAAACAAATGGTTGTGTCAACCTCTTATCTTTGCAATAAGATTATCAAAGCAAAGTAAGAAAGAAAAGCAGAGTGGCATGTAAAATTAAGAACGAAAAGAAGAATATTGAGTTAGTTAGTTCAAAAACAGCACATTCTCGTCGGCAAAATTTATAAGAACAGAATTGAACAAAAGCAAAAATGGAAGAATTTTGCACATTGCATAATTGTGTTTGTCAAACTATCTCACTACTTAAAAGCTTTTGAAAAATTTCATTTCTCTTCTTTTTTCTTGTTACTTCATTTTTATTTCTCTTTTATATCTCGTTCATCTAAATTCATCTAATTAGATTCTTTGATATTTCACATGAACCTATCAAATAGCTTTAAGCGATTTTCCTTTAAAAAATAGTAAATAAAAAGAGGAAATTTGTACTCTTTTCAAGAGTTCAAATTTTGTTGCCATAATATCCGGATCTAAACAAAATTGCAATTTAATAAGAAGAATTAAAGGAAATGGGAATATAAAAGAATTACATAAAGAAAACAAAGAAGTTCTTTACTTAAAATTAAGTTTTTTAGATAATTTATTAGCAAAATCGCTTCAAGACTATTTTTTAATGACATTTGAATCGAAATAATTGTAAATATTTATTTTTTCAACGCTCAATGTAACCTTTTGTCTTCCGATAAATTTTATGCTCTAAAGATTCTTTAAAAATCATTCAAAAGTTTCTTAAATGCATAGAGTATTTGAAATCGTTAATTTTCTTCAAAAACTTGTTTGAAATTTTTAATAATTTCTTTGAAATATTTGAAATATTAACTTATTGCTCATTTAAGTTACAAAATTCAAAAAAATATTTTCTTCAAGCTTCTTAAGACTTAAAAGCGACAAATTTTCAATTTCTTTTTTTGAAATTTTACATTAAAAATTTTAACTTAACGCTTATTAAACTCGTTTTTTTCCTTGTATCCGCACTAGATTAAAAAATGACGAACTAAATGATAACTTTCCAATCATTTTCATGATTTAAAACACTTTAATGAATTTGCTTGCTTCTTTTTCATTTTAAATAGAGCCTAAAGTTATTAAAGTTCAAATGTCTATTCTAGAAAGAAGTTAAAATTATTTAACAAAAAATTTACAAGAGCAAATATTTCACTTCATGATAAGGCTTAACTTTTAATTAAAACTGCAGTTTTCGTGCGAATTTTGCAATGAAATTTTGTATAATCTCGTGTGCATATAGTTCTTAGTGCTGTCACAAAAATGTGACAAATATAGAACGCATCAAATTTTAGCTCGGCGTTAATAATTCATCTTGACTAAATTAATTTTTTTATGCAACTTTTTTCTTAATTTGACTCTTATCATAATTTTTTCATCATTATCATATGACATTATCATGGCTATTTCAAAATGTGAACATTAGTGTATGAATAAGACCTAATCATGAAAAATGTGCAAAAGCAGTTGCCCCTTAGGATCTTGTTAATTCATTTCTTGTCAAATCGAAAAATTCACATTTTAAAGATGTGATCTGAGTTTAAAAGTTTTTCGAAAATGTTCACTTTTCTTTTTTCTCGCTTGTGTCCAATTAGCAATGCATTCGTTTTTTATAAGTAATTGTTTCTATTTAACAAGAATAAAAATACTTCGAGTTTTGCAAAATTTTGAATTCATTAATCGATTTTCGCTTTTTCAGCAACGCTTTATCGCAACGCTCATTTATCATAATAAATGTAACGATTAAGAAATGAATTACACGTTTACCTAAATAGCTAAATAATAGACATGAATTCGGCTTTTCTCGTCGAAATGCGTTTAGGTTTATTTTAACGAAAAGGAGTAATTCGCATAACATTCACGTTGGAATTGCTTGTCATGAGATTTTTTTATAGACCACATACTCATTTGCTCTGGTATTTTGTAGATCACAACCGAATGCATGCCGCTGATGTGCTGCATGGAGTTTATTACTTGACCTCGCAACCAATTCCTGGATTCGCACAGATTCCAATCGATTCAACCGAATCTCCGCTTCAGAAAACATCCGTAGGTCCTTTGCCTCAAAGCTACGTGCGTCACATATCAGTTTGCGATGGAAGTCAGTACGGTATAATGGGAGCTAATTTCCCAGCACTCGAATTATTGGCTTTATACACTGCATCAGCGATGCACGATTACGATCATCCTGGTCGCACTAACGCGTTTCTAGTATCAACTTTCGCCGCAGAGGTAAGCCGCTTCTTTCTTTCAACAACAATTGAACTTTGTTGTCCGCAGGCAATTCTTTATAACGATCGCTCCGTGCTTGAAAATCATCATGCCGCTGCTGCTTGGCGATTGTTTCTTTCAAAGCCGGAATACAACTGGTTACGATGTTTAGATAAAGCTGAATTCAAGAGATTTCGTTTTCTCGTGATCGAGCTTATTTTAGCTACTGACTTGAAGCGACATTTTGAGATTCTAGCCGAATTTAATGCAAAGGTTTGCTTTCGACCCACTTCGCCTGTTATGCAAATGCTTATTGTAACACACATTCTAGATGAATGATGATGAAGCACCCGGAATTGACTGGTTGTCAGAAACGGATCGTCTTCTAGTGATTGAGATGTGCATAAAATTTGCTGATATAAACGGTCCTTGCAAAGAGCACAACATTCACATTCAATGGACTCATAGAATAGCGGAAGAGTTTTATGAGCAAGGTGATGAGGAAGCGCGATTAGGATTGCCGATATCACCTTATATGGACCGAAAGAATCCACAACTTGCCAAATTACAAGAATCTTTCATCAATCACTTAGTAGCTCCATTGTGTACCTCATACGGCGAAGCTGGTCTTCTTCCCGGTGTTTGGGAATATCAAGAAGTTAGGTGCGAAGAAAAAGAAAAACGAGAAGGAATTGGTTTTAAAGAACTTAGAGGGAGTAAAGGTAATTACTTTTTTTAAATACTTTTGAGGTTGAGTGCGTTAATTTCTTTATCAGGTTCTAAAGAGAAACAAGCTATTCGCAAGATTATCTGTTTGCAAACGCAACATTTGCAAGAAAACTATGAATATTGGGTAAACTTAATGAAAGAGGAAATGAAATGCGAAAATTCGCCGAATACGAGCAGCGATGACTCTAGCACGCCGGTGTTCACTCCTCAATTACAGGGAATCGCTGAAGCGGAAGAAAGTCAAGCGAGTATTGAAAGTAACAGTGGCGACAGCAATCATTCCTAATGATTTTATGGATTTCACTAAAAACTGTGATTGTAATTTGTGCTAAATTTTATTCCAAAAAACCCTCAGTTTGATTGTTGCTTTCCAACGATATTCACGCTCCTAAATGATAATGAATTGCTGTTTCTTTTTTTTGTGGTATTAAAAAGCGAAAGAGAAAATGTGTTTTACTGTAAAAAAAATGACGCGCAAAAAATTTTTTGTATGTTTCACCTCCATGTACAGTGATTTATTAAATATTTATTAAGAAAGCGTGTGAAATATTAATCGCTCGTCAATCAATAATCGCGTTTCTTTCGCGATCAGCGCTTCTAGTTTTGTCTACGCGCCGTTTACTACTTATTTGGCTTTCTTTCATTTGGTCCGCAAACATGACCCAAATTCACAGTAAGCTGAAAGTTTTCGCGAAACAAAATGCAGCAAATTAAGAGGAAAGTTGAATTTGCCTTTGTCGAACACGTAAAGAAATGCACCAACAGCTAGCTAACGAAGCTTGTAATTTGAACGCCTGTAACTTTTCTCGAGTATGCCTTTCTTTCAAATTCACCGTATTCATCGTTCAATCAAATGAAAACGTGCCCACGCCCGTGTTTCGTTGCTTAAACAGTTTGGTGAGGAAAAAATGTCCTAAGTCTAGTTCGAGTTATTGCTCTCATTAAAATAAATGAGCAGTAAAAAAATTAATTTAATAGTTGTCAGCTTCATTAAATGATTAAAAAAAACAAATTTTTCGCTACCAAGCAGAGTTCATAAAAATTTTATTTATCGCTTCCAAAAGATGAATTAATAAGACATTTTGCTATAATTTTTTTCGCTCAACTTTGTATTGTGTATCTCTTTTATAGCTAAATAACTAATCATATGCATTCAACTTGTACAGTGACTGGCGAAAAATTACTTCTCTTATCCAAAAATTTAATATTAAAAATAAACCAGTTTTGAATAGAGAAAGATAATGTTGCGGATATTTCCTATTATTCACGTTTCATTTGACAAATACTTTATTTGATTAGATAGACTAATATGGTGTCAATGCATTTTCAATAACAATTGTTATTTAGTCCGATTTCTACACTTCTTCATGCATTATTTTAATAAAACGCATTTATTCTCTATTCTGTGCTATTAACATTCATCTAGCTTTTCCGATATAATCAAAGGTAAGACTGGAAATTAATTGTATCACTGACATTTATAGCTTTTAATAATGTTTCTTTATAAAGTAAATATATTTTAAATTGCGGCTCGCACACTTAGTTAGATCTATATTGGTATTTATTTATATGTATTGAATCTGTGTTGGTATCTATATTTATGGTTTATTTCTTTATAAGCCTTTCTCTTTGCCATTCTATAAAGATCGCTTACTGATATCGCTTTCTAAAATTGCCATCTAGAGATCTATATTTCACTCACTCTTTAAAAAGAGCAGCTACAGATGCTATGTTACATCTTTATCGTCGATCGAACTTTATTTCTCATGAATTAAGCATTGTTTTCAGATAAAAGCGTAGGCAATTTTTTTTTT